>JAPZIH010001318.1:0-122063 GCA_027410445.1 Discoglossus pictus
TTCTCCTCTCTCCCCCTCTGCACTGCTCTCTCCTCCTCTCTACCCCTCTGCACTGCTCTCTCCTCTCTCTCCCCTCTTCACTGCTCTCTCCTCCTCTCTCCCCCTTTGCACTGCTCTCTCCTCCTCTCTCCCCCTCTGCACTGCTCTCTCCTCCTCTCTCCTCCTCTGCACTGATCTCTCCCCCTCTCTCCCTCCCTGCACTGCTCTCTCCCCCTCTCTCCCCCTCTGCACTGCTCTCTCCTCCTCTCTCCCTCCCTGCACTGCTCTCTTCTCCTTTCTCCCCCTCTGCACTGCTCTCTCCTCCTCTATCCCACTCTACACTGCTCTCTCCTCCTCTCTCCCCTCTTCACTGCTCTCTCCTCCTCTCTCCCCCTTTGCACTGCTCTCTCCTCCTCTCTCTCTCCTCTTCACTGCTCTCTCCTCCTCTCTCCCCCTCTGCACTGCTCTCTCCTCCTCTCTCCCCCTCTGCACTGCTCTCTCCTCCTCTCTCCCCCTCTGCACTGCTCTCTCCTCCTCTCTCTCTCCTCTTCGCTGCTCTCTCCTCCTCTCTCCCTCTCTGCACTGCTCTCTCCTCCTCTCTCCCCCCTCTGCACTGCTCTCTCCTCCTCTCTCCTCCTCTGCACTGCTCTCTTCCCCCTCTGCACTGCTCTCTCCTCCTATCTCCCCCTCTGCACTGCTCTATCCTCCTCTCTCCCTCCCAGCACTGCTCTCTTCTCCTATCTCCTCCTCTGCACTGCTTTCTCCTCCTCTCTCCCCCTCTGCACTGCTCTCTCCTCCTCTCCCCTCCTCTGCACTGCTCTCTCCTCCTCTCTCCTTCCTCTGCACTGCTCTCTCCTCCTCTTTCCTCCTCTTCACTGCTCCATCCTCCTCTCTCTCCCCTCTGCACTGCTCTCTCCTGCTCTCTCCCCCTCTGCACTGCTTTCTCCTCCTCTCTCCTCCTCTGCACTGCTCTCTCCTCCTCTCTCCGCCTCTGAACTGCTCTCTTCTCCTCTCTCCCCCTCTGCACTGCTTTCTCCTCCTCTCTCCCCCACTGCACTGCTATCTCCTCCTCTCTCCCCCTCTGAAATGCTCTCTTCTCCTTTCTCCCCCTCTGCACTGCTCTCTCCTCCTCTCTCCCCCTCTGTACAGCTCTCTCCTCCTATCTCCCCCTCTGCACTGCTCTCTCCTCCTCTCTCCCTCCCTGCACTGCTCTCTTCTTCTTTCTCCCCCTCTGCACTGCTCTCTCCTCCTCTCTCCCCCTCTGCACTGCTCTCTCCTCCTCTCTCTCCCCTCTGCACTGCTCTCTCCTCCACTCTCCCCCTCTGCACTGCTCTCTCCTCCACTCTCCCCCTCTGCACTGCTCTCTCCTCCTCTCTCTCCCTCTGCACTGCTCTCTCCTCCTCTTTCCCCCTCTGCACTACTGTCTCCTCCTCTCTCCCCCTCTGCACTGCTCTCTCCTCCTCTCTCCCCCTCTGCACTGCTCTCTCCTCCTCTCTCCCCCCTCTGCACTGCTCTCTACATCTCTCTCCTCCTCTGCACTGCTCTCTCCTCCTCTCTCCCCCTCTGCACTGCTCTCTCCATCTCTCTCCTACTCTGCACTGCTCTCTCCTCCTCTCTCCCTCCCTGCACTGCTCTCTCCTCCTATATCCCCCTCTGCACTGCTCTCTCCTCCTATCTCCTCCTCTGCACTGCTTTCTCCTCCTCTCTCCCCCTCTGCACTGTTCTCTCCTCCTCTCTCCCCCTCTGCACTGCTCTCTCCTCCTCTCCCCTCCTCTGCACTGCTCTCTCCTCCTCTCTCCTTCCTCTGCACTGCTCTCTCCTCCTCTTTCCTCCTCTTCACTGCTCCATCCTCCTCTCTCTCCCCTCTGCACTGCTCTCTCCTGCTCTCTCCCCCTCTGCACTGCTTTCTCCTCCTCTCTCCTCCTCTGCACTGCTCTCTCCTCCTCTCTCCGCCTCTGAACTGCTCTCTTCTCCTCTCTCCCCCTCTGCACTGCTTTCTCCTCCTCTCTCCCCCACTGCACTGCTATCTCCTCCTCTCTCCCCCTCTGAAATGCTCTCTTCTCCTTTCTCCCCCTCTGCACTGCTCTCTCCTCCTCTCTCCCCCTCTGCACAGCTCTCTCCTCCTATCTCCCCCTCTGCACTGCTCTCTCCTCCTCTCTCCCTCCCTGCACTGCTCTCTTCTTCTTTCTCCCCCTCTGCACTGCTCTCTCCTACTCTCTCCCCCTCTGCACTGCTCTCTTCTCCTCTCTCCCCCTCTGCACTGCTCTCTCCTCCTCTCTCCCCCTCTGCGCTGCTTTCTCCTCTTCTCTCCCACTCTGCACTGCTCTCTCCTCCTCTCCTCCTCTGCACTGCTCTCTCCTCCTCTCTCCCCCTCTGCACTGCTCTCTACTCCTCTCTCCCCCTCTGCACTGCTCTCTCCTTCTCTCTCCCCCTCTGCACTGCTCTCTCCTCCTCTCTCCCCCTCTGCACTGCTCTCTCCTCCTCTCTCCTCCTCTGCACTGCTCTCTCCTCCTCTCTACGCCTCTGAAATGCTCTCTTCTCCTTTCTCCCCCTCTGCACTGCTCTCTCCTCCTCTCTCCCCCTCTGCACTGCTCTCTCCTCCTCTCTCCCTCCCTGCACTGCTCTCTTCTTCTTTCTCCCCCTCTGCACTGCTCTCTCCTCCTCTCTCCCCCTCTGCACTGCTCTCTTCTCCTCTCTCCCCCTCTGCACTGCTCTCTCCTCCTCTCTCCCCCTCTGCACTGCTTTCTCCTCTTCTCTCCCCCTCTGCACTGCTCTCTCCTCCTTTCTCCCCCTCTGCACTGCTCTCTTCTCCTCTCTCCCCCTCTGCACTGCTCTCTCCTCCTCTCTCCCCCTCTGCACTGCTCTTTCCTCCTCTCTCCCCCTCTACACTGCTCTCTCCTCTTCTCTCCCCCTCTGCACTGCTCTCTCCTCCTCTCTCCCCCTCTGCACTGCTCTCCTTTTCTCTCTCCCCCTCTGCACTGCTCTCTCCTCCTCTCTCCCCTTCTGCACTGCTCTCTTCTCCTCTATCTCCCCTCTGCACTGCTCTCTACTCCTCTCTACCCCTCTGCACTGCTCTCTCCTCCTCTCTCCCCCTCTGCACTGCTCTCTCCTCCTATTTCCCCCTCTGAACTGCTCTCTCCTCCTCTCTCCCACTCTGCACTGCTCTCTCCTCCTCTCTCCCCCTCTGCACTGCTCTCTCCTCCTCTATCTCCCCTCTGCACTGCTCTCTCCTCCTCTCTCCCCCTCTGCACTGCTCTCTCCTCCTCTCTCCCCCTCTGCACTGCTCTCTCCTCCTATATCCCCCTCTGAACTGCTCTCTCCTCCTCTTTCCCCCTCTGCACTGCTTTCTCTTCCTCTCTCCCCATCTGCACTGCTCTCTCCTCCTCTCTCCCCCTCTGCACTGCTCTCTCCTCCTATATCCCCCTCTGAACTGCTCTCTCCTCCTCTTTCCCCCTCTGCACTGCTTTCTCTTCCTCTCTCCCCATCTGCACTGCTCTCTCCTCCTCTCTCCCCCTCTGCACTGCTCTCTCCTCCTTTTTCTCCACTCTGCACTGCTCTCTCCTCTTCTCTCCCCCTCTGCACTGCTCTCTCCTCCTCTCTCTCCCCTCTGTACTGCTCTCTCCTCCTCTCTCCCCCTCTGCACTGCTCTCTCCTCCTCTCTCCTCCTCTGCACTGCTCTCTCCTCCTTTCTACCCCTCTGCACTGCTCTCCTCTCCTTTCTCCCCCTCTGCACTGCTCTCTCCTCCTCTCTCCCCCTCTGCACTGCTCTCTCCTCCTCTCCCCCTCTGCACTGCTCTCTCCTCCTCTCTCCCCCTCTACAATGCTCTCTCCTCTCTCTCTCCTCTTCGCTACTTTATCCTCCTCTCTCCCTCTCTGCACTGCTCTCTCCTCTTCTCTCCCCCTCTGCACTGCTCTCTCCATCTCTCTCTCCCCTCTGTACTGCTCTCTCCCCATCTGCACTGCTCTCTCTTCCTCTCTCCCCTCTGCACTGCTCTCTCCTCCTCTCTCCCCCTCTGCACTGCTTTCTCCTCCTCTCTCCCCCTCTGCACTGCTCTCTCCTCCTCTCTCCGCCTCTGAACTGCTCTCTTCTCCTTTCTCCCCCTCTGCACTGCTCTCCTCTCCTTTCTCTCCCTCTGCACTGCTCTCTCCTCCTCTCTCCCCCTCTGCACTGCTCTCTCCTCCTCTCTCCCCCTCTGCACTGCTCTCTCCTCCTCTCTCCCCCTCTGCACTGCTCTCTCCTCCTCTCTCTCCCCTCTGCACTGCTCTCTCCTCCTCTCTCCCCCTCTGCACTGCTCTCTCCTACTCTCTCCGCCTATGAACTGCTCTCTTCCACATGACGCCGATGTGAAGTGGCTGAAGAAGACCCTGCCTCTCCACTCCAGTTGCAACGAGGCCTCAGCCTCTGGAGTGGTTTGAGTTTCCTGCAGGAAGCTCACAGAGTACCCTCCCTGATATAAATAGGAGAGTACCTGGAACCTGCGGAAACTGTCTTGACAGCCATTGGTATTTAGCGTGCTGATGTGCAAAGCCATTACTGCGTGTCAGGAATTGTGCGTTCCTCAGACCCTTGAGACTGCTGATGGGACAAGCACATTTTATAGAATTTCCGGACGCGGAGATGCTCCGCAGTCCCAGAATTCTTGGCCCTAGTGCTGACCACTAGATATTGCTGGAGAGAGTGGAGAATGAACAAAATATTCTTCCACCTCTCCAAGGCCAGCCGCACCTTCCTTTTCTTTTGTCCATGAAGGGTGCTCTCAAGGAATAGATCTATTTCCTTTACAGGGATAACCCACCCAGAATCTGATGTTCCTTCTAGTGGGTCAGCCCTGGGCTCCTCTTGGCTTAGGGCTTTTACTCCATCCTCCCCGGCTGGAGTCAGTTTCCTCAGCTTTATTCTCAGGGACCCCCTCTTAGATGATACAGAAGGAGTCCCTTTAGCACCCTTCAAGGTAAATAATGGACCCTTGGATTGCTGCTGCACCCCTGTAGCTTCAGGAGTGCATTCAGGGGTAGCTGGCTGGACAGCAGTGGCTGGCATGGCTTCCTTAATGGAAGCCTTGGAGGCTTTATATGCCTCCTCTGCCAGTTCCACCGCTGCTTGCTCAGCTTGGATGGCACCGATGTTAGGGTCAGTGGACGGCTGAGGAGGGTAGCCAGGCTCTCCCATGATGTTAACAGGAAAACCTGTTTTATCAGCCTCCCCCATTTCCACTTCCCCTTGTGCCACATCCCCCCTGACAGACAAATCCATGGGGTCCTGAATGGGGGTCATGCCTATATTCCCCCCTCCAGTAGTGACTCGGCCTGGGGCTCTAACAAAGCCCGAGGTACGTCACTAGAGAGTGACACTGGAGGAGGAGACTGACTGGTGCTCTTGAAGCTCAGCACCTCAGGGACACTGACTACCCATTCAGCAGGGGCTTTATTGGGACCCCCCTCAAAGGCCAGAGGCAGAACCTGATCTTTCTTGTCTACCCCTGCCTCACTTGGGAGACCCTCTTGCCCCTGCTTTTCCTCCAGACCCTTTTCCACATTAAACCCTATAGGGTCTGGAGAGAGAGATGTGTGGTCTGGCACCGGCTGGCTGAGCTTAATAACCGGGCCAGACAATGTCACCGGATGAGGAGGAGATGTTTTGTTCCTCTTCTTGCTTTTAGAGGGAGGTGCTCCACTATAGAGCACTTCCCACTTATCAGCAACCTCCCTGTTGGTTTTATGCTTCCTCTTCCTGGGGACGTCACTCCTGGAAGAGGAGCTGCCACTAGCTGCCTCCCCTGCAGAGGGCTTATTATCCCTCTGCTTACACTGTGCCCTCACACTAACTGATGTAATTATGGTGGGGGCAGATTGGGACTTGGGAGATGCAGCTGTGACACTGGGAGGACCGGTGACATTCTTCCCCCTTTTCCCCGTGTCTGCAGTCTTGCTGGAGACCACAGACACAGATGGCTTTTTTGGGGAAGAAGGGGGTTTGGAGGCCGTGGTGGTGGCTTGAGGAACGGCCTCCTTGCCTGAGCTCTGTGGGGGGGCTATGACCCTTGAGGTCCCCGCTGTTATGGGCTCAGCGGGGATGGGTGCTGTACTGACGGAGGTGCCATTTGCTGGGGCTGGGGCATGATGCTTTACAATTCCTACGTGTATGCCCCAAACCCTTGCAATGATAGCACTGCACCTCCGTAGTGCTGTAAAAAATCCTGTACAGCACCCCCTCAAATGGAACCCCAAAAGACCCCTCGATGTTTTCTGCGCCCTGAGGCAGGCACATTTGCCGAAGTGCTCTCTCTCTGCACCCCAGGGGAATTTTAATAAATGGTGTTTTTACTTCCCCTAGGGTTAGCAGGTGGGGGCGCAGGAGGGAGTCTGGTAGGAAGGGGGGCAACCCTTCCAGGGGTTCTATTGGGACATATAATCCCCCCACTGTGATGCCTCTCTGTATAAGAATGTGAGCAGCACCCAGCGTACGGTTAAAGAAAACTGCTTTCCCGTACATTTTGCTGGCTGCTACTATAACAGAGGGGCTGATGACATTAGCTGCAGCACGCAGATAGATATCAATGCTGTAGACCCCAGACATCTGACATTTAACCCCATGCTTCCTGGTGATCTGCCCCTCAGCCCCAGCGGTGGTATTACTGGGGCCAGCAGAAACCACCTGTGACCAGGTATTAGCCACAGGGGTAGGTCTGCTGGCAGAACCACCAGGAGCTGGTGCTGCCTTATCTGCCTGGGGCCTATGCTGTGCAGTGCTGCAGCTAGGATTTTCAGGGGCCATTATTCCCCCTTTTGACCCCTGAGGCTTCTTAGTGGTCTTATCCCTCATGTTTAAACCCTTTTTTTTTTGTTTATTTGTTTTATTTATTAATTTTTTTTGTTTTATGATTTTTTACTGTTTTCTTTTTTTTTTAATATAAAAGTGTGAAAAAGAAACAAAATGACAAAACTAAGGGAGACAAAACTAAGGGAGAGAGAGAGATGATGTTTGGCAGTGGAAGGGTTAATGGCCTGTTGCATGGTGTTGCTAATTGCAACAACACAGAGAACACAGACGCTTTTTAACCCCTCTGTGTCTCTGTGTCAGATGTTAAAAAAGCGTTTTAAACAAAAACTTCAAATTGTTTCCCCCCCCCCACTGCCTACAAAGATGTTACTTGTCTTCTCTCCCCCAAAACATAAAACCCAACACCAAACAAGCAAAACTTTAACAAAACCTGAAAAACTTTAAAAAAAAGTCAAAGTAAAAAAAGCTCCAGGAGTGAAGGTTAAGTGCTAAGGGAGGGGTGTGGCAAAGTATCCAGGAGACAGCTCACTCTCCTGGGATAGAGAATTGAGCCTGACTCCCAGAAAACTAAAACTTAAATTAAACTAAGAAAAATACCACAAAAACTCCCAAAAATGAACAACACCGTGCACAAAGTGCTTATAAACAGAAAGGTGTTAAAATAAAACTTGTATTTGAGGGACTAAGACCCTAAAAAGCCTTTTGTTTAGAGCTCAAGCATGCACACAACCTCTTGGCACAGTACTTGTAAGCCTGACACACACACTGGCTAGCAGTCAGGCAAATTAAATTAGATTGGCGGTCAGGCAAATGAACTTAGATTTAAGAAAATAAAATTATTGTTTTTTTAAATGTAGACTGCTGGTACCCCAACTAGATTGGATTAGTTGAACTTGGCACAGTACTTGTAAGCCTGACACACACACTGGCTAGCGGTCAGGCAAATGAACTTAGATTTAAGAAAATAAAATTATTGTTTTTTTAAATGTAGACTGCTGGTGCACCACTAGATTGGATTGGTTGAACTTGGCACAATACTTGTAAGCCTGACACACACACTGGCTACCGTCAGGCAAATGAACTTAGATTTAAGAAAAAAAGATTCTTGTTTTTTTTAAATCTAGACTGCTTGTACCCCAACTAGATTGGATTGGTTGAACTTGGCACAGTACTTGTAAGCCTGACACACACACTGGCTAGCGGTCAGGCAAATGAACTTAGATTGGCGGTCAGGCAAATGAAATTAGATTTAAGAAAATAAAATTATTGTTTTTTTAAATGTAGACTGCTGGTACCCCAACTAGATTGGATTGTTTGAACTTGGCACAGTACTTGTAAGCCTGACACACACACTGGCTAGCAGTCAGGCAAATGAACTTAGATTTGCGGTCAGGCAAATGAACTTAGATTTAAGAAAATAAAATTATTGTTTTTTTTAAATGTAGACTGCTGGTACACCACCAGATTGAATTGGTTGAACTTGGTACAATACTTCTAAGCCTGACACATACACTGGCTAGCGGTCAGGCAAATGAACTTAGATTGGCGGTCAGGCAAATGAACTAAGATTTAACAAAATAAAAGTTTTGGTTTTTTAAAAGTAGACAACTAGTAAACAAGATTGTATTGGTTGCACTGTGCACACACAGTATAAGCTGTGAGCCTGACACACACACACTTGCTAGCAGGGGCTAGCAGGGAGACAGGCTAATGAAGTTAGATTAGACAGAAAAAAACAAACAAAAAAATCATGTTATAGCCCTAAAAAGGGCTTTTTGGGGTGCTGTGTTTACAGCAGAGGACTGCACTGGCCACTGAATAAACTTGCCTAGCTATTGATTTCCCTATTCAATCAGCATCACCTACACTCTCCCTCCTCTCAGTAAGACTGCAAGTTAGTTATGATTCCAAAATGGCTGCTGTCCATGAGGTAGAAGGGTCTGGAAGGCAGGGTATGATGCTGATTGGCTGGAATGTGTCTGCTGACTGTGAGATGCAGGGTCAAAGTTTGCTTAATGATAAAGTATAGGGGGCGGATCGAACATCGCATATGTTCGCAGTTCGCCGCGAACGCGAACATGCTATGTTCGCCGGGAACAGTCCGCCGGCGAACTATTCGTGACATCTGTAGTCCCAAACCATCTTGTACAAGATCCAAGTAGACAGAGCCAGAGAGCTCCTTACCAACAACACTATCTGCTCAGAAGCTCCCACAGATTTTCCAGAAAGACTTCGCCTTCCACCCTTGCTACCGGAGCCATGCCCTGAAGCGCTCGACTGAAAACAGGCCAAGCATCAGCAATACCATTTGTGGAACCAGGAACATATTTTGCCCTGCACCATACATTTAAATGCAGGCAACTTAGACCCAGATGCCTCAATAAACATACTAATCGGGTGCGATGATGCTGACAATGAATTAATAGTCTGGTCTATAGACATGTTATCCAACAGAAAATATATTTGTCTATCCCGTAAGCCGTTCTCCATAAAAACAATGAAATAACAATAGCAAAAAATCCAGGAAAGATAGATAGTTTTGTCAAAGCGTCAAGACCCAAGCTGCAGACTTCTTCTCAAAAACGTTTGTCAAAAGAAACATAAGAAAATAAATATACAAATACCACTATACAAATCCCTAGTACGCCCTCATTTGGAATATGGAGTACAATTTTGTGCACCACTTCATGAAAAGGACATTTTAGAGCTGGAAAAGGTACAGAGGAGGGCAACACAACTAATAAGGGGGATGAAGGGGCTAAGTTATAAAGAAATACTAACCAAATTAAACCTATTTTCCTAGAAAAAAGCCCCTAAGAGGAGATATGATTACCTTATATATAAATACATCCAGGGTCAGTATAAAGATTTGTCACAGGAGCTTTTTGTGCCAAGAGGTTTTCAACTGACAAGAGGACATCCCTTGAGGTTAGAAGTAAAAAGATTTCACCTTAGAGAAAGAAAAGGGTTCTTCACAGTAAGGGTGGTTAATCTGTGGAATTCTCTACCAAAGGAGGTGGTGACAGCGGATTCAATAGACAACTTTAAAAAGGAATTGGATATATATTTATATAAAAAGGGAATTCAGGGCTATCCTGGATAATTAGAGAGGGAATATTGATCCAGGGAGGAATCTGATCGCCAGTATCTGGGGTCAGGAAGGATTTTTTTTTTCCTTTTTGAGACAATTGGCAATATCACTTGCGTTTTTCTGTTTGATTCCTCTGGATCAATTAACAACTAATAAACATATTGCAGATTAGAGGAGATATAAAAAGGTTGAACTTGATGGACTGAAAGTCTTTTTTCAACCTCAATTACTATGGGCCTCATTCTATTAGCGGCCGCAGCCGTTGCGGGGCCGCAAGGACCGGCCGCAAGCTATTCGGCTATTCTATTCCCTTACGGCCGGAGGCTCCGGCAGGCTTGCGGCCGGTGCCTTGCTATCTCTTGCGGCCGCTCGCGCCAGAGGAAATCCTTTGATCTAAAACGGCCGCAAGAGTTTCGTCCGTAAGAAATTCCTATTTGCAATTCAATTGCTCTGGGAAACCTCTCTGCAAGGCTAAAAGCGAGCCGCTGCTTACTTGCAGGAAAGAGGTCCCGCTAGCACCAATTAAGCACATAAAATAGCTCAAATAAAGCCATCCTGCACTTTGAGAAGACTATAAAGGGATTTTAGGTGTTAGAAAAAATAGCACATAATTATCCTATACTCAAATCCGTAAAATATTTTATTTTTAATATCCGTAAAATATCCATGTAAAAAGTTCAGAGTGCTTGGAGCACCTCAGACACACCCACGCTGCAGCCGGAAAATAAAGAGTTAATTTGAACTCGGGTTTGGGCTGATGTGCAAGCTTGAGAGTGGGTTCCTTTTAATCCTCATGTCCCCCAATATGATACCTAGCATTTACAGAGCTGTACAGTGCAGGCTTGAATTTATTTTTGAGTTTTTATATTTCACAGCTTACGGCCGGTTCCAAGATATGCGGCCGGCCGTAAGAGGAGATCCTTGCGGGGCCGTATAATAGAATTGCGAGTTAACTGAACCCCCGCAAGGAATCGCAGCCTTACGGCCGATTTACGGCCGCTAATAGAATGAGGCCCTATGTAACTATGTAAAATACAAGAATTTAAAAATGAAAAATAAATCATGAAAAATAAAACATAAGAAATAAATCATGAAAAAAAGAATCATGAAAAATAAATAAATAAAAAAGTATCAAGGACTTTAGTCATGAAATTATACACAAGGCAAGCAGAAGTGTTCCTCTACAAACAACAAAAAAACTTATTACACAAATCAGCATAACAGAAAAAAACGGGTAATTTTCTACTTTAAACATAATTTTCTTTACAAGAGACCGGATGGGATTTTAGTGCCAGACTAGAATCTCTTGGTTCATGGTGGGTACCGCTACTCTTTCTTTCTTTCTTCCTTTTCCTCCTTTCCTTCCCCCTTACGTCTCCACATTCCAATATCCCTCCTCCTTTTTTTGCTCTCTACTTTTCTTTGTTTTATATCTACATTTCCTTATTCACTTTGCATTTATTCTTATTCAAAATTAAAATCCACGTCAGACCTGGCTAAGTCTGCCGTAAGGCTCCTGGCTCCTGGGAATCATTGTTTCACCTACCGAGCAACACTTTTATCATTAGGACCCGGGATCAATATTCATTATCTCTGTGTTTGTTATTACTGTGTTTTTTACTGTCCTAACATAATCACATATATAGTTGTGAGCGTATGAGTTGTTGCTAACGCCGCGGGCTCGCATAGCGAGCCGCGGCCCTCGCGAAGCGAGGGCACTGGGCGAGGGTCTCAGTTGCTGGCATGGAGCGCCGCAGGCGCTCCATGCCAGCAACTGAGGACACATTACGACACTCGCAAACAACATACGACACACGTTCACACACATTACGGCCTCGCTACACTCGGACGCAACTCGCGAACATTACAAACATTACAATTACAAAATTAAAAACACAATACATACACACAGCACATACATACAAAACTTACCTACAGCAAGAGGGAGCATCCAGGACCTCAAAAATGCAACTTACACCTTCATTTCACTCAAAATAAAAGAGTTTAGACACTAAAATATTTGCTAAGCGAGAGAAACAATGGCCGCCGAACAAAACGAAAACGAGGCTACACACGCAAACACCATACGAGACACGTTACCACACATTACGACCTCGCAAACATCGGATGCAACACGCCGACATACAAACATTTAAAACACAATAAATACACACAACACACACATAAAAAACTTACCTACAGCAAGAGGAACCATCCAGCACCTCAAAAAAACAAGTTACACCTTCATTTAAATAAAAATAAAACACTTTAGACACTAATACAATCGCTAAGCGACAGAAAAAATGGCCGACTAACAAAACGAAAACGAGGCTTCAGACGTAACTATACTACACTTACTCGCAATAATGAAACACATACTATGCGGAACGTATCACAATCATATGAAACACCATTTTGACCACTACTACGCACGAAATGGCGGATGGAACGCAAATTGTAAGCTGGAACGCAAATAGCGCATGCGTATTGCGTTCTAACGGTCTAACTTTCCAGAATGTTCTACAAGTTTATAAATACTGCCTATTTGACAGAGAAAAATACATTTCTACTCAGGTGATGAACGGAGTGACTTCAGACATAACTGCTGCTTTTACACGAGAAGACAATTCTTTCCTAATTTCCTACTTTACATTGTGCAAATTACAACTGAGAGGTAAGCTATAATATATTACATTTTATTATCAAGACAGGGCATCAAAAAAAAAAAGTTAACTAGGAAAATGAGATTTATGTAGTGACATGTCACACACACATTTATGTGTGTGGGCCCCCAAAAAATAAGGTTCATTAAACAAAACAACAACAAAAAACAAAAAAATCAAAAAAAGAGGTTTATGTATACTGACATGTGACACGCACATTTATGTGTATTGCCCCTGAAACAAAATGATCTTAAAACGAACTAATTAAACAACTACATTGAAATGACATTATAAAAAAATAAATTGGAATATTAAAATATGAGTCAGGTACACTGATATGTGACACGCACATATATGTATCATCTATAGTCACATGTCACACACACATTTATGTGTGTTTGAAAAAAAAAATAAGGTTCATTTAACAATTAAAATATGATTCATGTATAGTGATATGTCTCACGCACACACAAAAATTACATTGAACTCTGGAAATGTGCTTCATGTATGTGACATATGTGTGTAGCCACCACAAAAAATAATGTTAATTGAAAATAATTACAGAAGTATATTTAAATGACATTAATTTACTGCAATTCAATAGATCACCTAAAGCTGAATCTTTCTATTTCTTTTAATATTCAAACAGACTCTGCATCAACAGCGTCACTCAACAATTTGCACCGTGCACTGTGAAGCACAATCCCTTTTAAAGAACACCAACAAAGAAGAAGAGGTAAGATACAAAAATACTTTAAATGCTGAAAAGGCCATGCTTTGTTAAATACAAATAAAAAATTCTATAATTCACTATTTCACTTTATTTTTCAAACAGACACTACAAGACCGACGGATTAAGATTGGCAGGAGGGGACCCTCTGTCATTCGACACTTCAATCAAGGTAAAGTATTAAGTATAAAAAAGAAACGAACCATGAGCCTCATTCAATTGCGAGTTGGCAAATTGAATAGGACTCTATATAAGCACATAACATATTTTTTAGACATAACTTTTTAGTTACTGAACTTCTAACCACAATCAAGGTCTTCACTAACTAAAAACTTCTGTCAAAAAATATGTTATGTGCTTATATAGAGCCCTCTTCAATTGGCAAAATTGAAATTGAATGAGGACCTATATATCTTTAATGGTTGAGGGCCTTTATTTAAATGTGATTTGCCCATTTCAATAGGGCTCTATATAAGCACAGAGCATATTTTTAAAAGGACATTTTTACTTAGTGAACACGTTGCTTTTGGATACAACTTCACTAACTAAAAACTTCTGTAAAAAAACATGCTCTGTGGTCATATTGAGCCCTATTCCATTGGCCAAAACACAATTGAATGAGGCCCCGACAATATAACAAATGCAGCAACCAAAGCCTCTCATTCAATTGCTATTTGCGCAAATTGAATAGGGCTCTAAATAAGCACATTTAGGCAGTCATTCAATTGCAATTTTTACAATTGAATAGGGCTCTGAATTAGCACATAACATATATTTTTTTAAGAAGTTTTTAGTTAGTCAAAACCTTGCTTTTGGATAGATGCTTCATAAATAACAACTTCTTGAAAAAATATATGTGATGTGCTTATTTAGACCACAATTCAATTTGCAAAATTGAAATTGAATGAGGGCTTCAGAGTACTATTAAATTATTAAAAATGCAATTGAATGAGGGGCAAACTATGCAACATATGGTACACACAAAGTGGTACACACAAAACAGGATTGTAACAAACTCACATAAAAACACACAGAGAAAACAAAATTAACTTTCTGATTCAATGTTTAACATAAGAATAACAAAAGTGGTGCGCACCTAACAGGATTGTACAAAAAATCCCCCCCCAAAAAATATGAAAATACATTAACATGCTTCTTTAATGTTTAACAACCTATAACGAGTACAATGAAGACTAAATAACTTTAGCACAAGTGGTGCGCACAAAAGAGGATTGTAACAAACACATAGCAAACTACATTAATATTATTATTTCATGTTTAACAAACTATAACCATCCCAATAAAGGCTAAATGAGTATACCACAAGTGGTGCAAAACTCACACAAACACATAGCAAAATAAATTCATATTCTTAGTTAATGTTTAACAACCTATAAGCCTTACAAAGAAGCCTAAATAAGTATACCAGAAGTGGTACGCACAAAACAGGATTATGGTACACACAAAGTGGTACACACAAACTCACACAAAACAATTGTAACAAACTCACACAAACACATACCAAACAAAATTAACTTTATTATTCAATGTTTAACAACCTATAAGCCTTACAAAGAAGCGTAAATAAGAATAACAAAAGTGGTGCGCACCTAACAGGATTGTACAAAAACTCACACAAACACATAGCAAAATACATTAACATTCTTCTTTAATGTTTAACAACCTATAAGCAGTACAATGAAGACTACATAACTTGAGCACAAGTGGTGCGCACAAAACAGGATTGTAACAAACACATAGCAAACTACATTAATATTATTATTTCATGTTTAACAAACTATAACCATCCCAATAAAGGCTAAATGAGTATACCACAAGTGGTGCAAAACTCACACAAACACATAGCAAACGAAATTATCTTTCTTATTCAATGTTTAACAACCTATAAGCCTTACAAAGAAGCCTAAATAAGTATACCAGAAGTGGTGCGCACCAAACAGGATTGTACTAAAACTCACACAAACACATAGGAAACTAAATTAAGATTCTTCTTTAATGTTTAACAACCTATAACCATTACAATGAAGCTTAAATAAGTATACCACAAGTGGTGTGCACAAAACAGGATTGTAATAAAAAACACACAAACACATAGCAAAATAAATTAATATTCTTCTTTATTATAGCACAACCTACAAGCCTTACTAAGAAGATTAAATAACAATAACAAAAGTCATTCAAACAAATCAGGATTGTCGATAAACTTAGACAAACACATAGAAAAAAATAACAATAACAGATACAATACACCCAAATTAGGAAAATTTGCTTTTATTTAAAAGACATTTCACTCAAACAACATTTTCGATTTTATGTTACAACAGATACTGCGGAAGACGAGGACTTTCAGCACAGGACCAGACCATCGGACGAGGACATTCAACACAGGACCAGACCAGCGGACGAGGACTTTCAACACAGGACCAGACCATCGGACGAGGGCAATCGCCAGAGGACCACAACATCGGACGAGGGCTATCGCCAGAGGACCACAACATCGGACGAGGGCTATCGCCAGAGGACCACACCATCGGATGAGGGCTATCGCCAGAGGACCACAACATCGGACGAGGGCTTTCGCACAAGGTTTTCAATAAATAAAAAATGTTCACCAAAAAATATGTTAACTGCTTATTTCCAGCAGTATTCAATTGGCCAAATTGTTATTCAATGAGGCCAGGAATTATAACTTTTTAAAAAATATAACTGATACATTACTGATTTACCTTTTTGTTACTCAATTGTGCACAATAATCTTTAACAGTAATTACAAATGTCAATATACACAATTACATTTCTTTTTTTGCCTTTACAGATTAATATGTCTGATAACGAGAGCAAACAAGAGAAGAAAAGACGTCAAACTAGAGAAAGACAAGAGAGATGGGCCGCCCAGCCGACACCAGAAGAGAAAGAAATTCGAAGAGAAAAAGAACGCAAAAGACTTGCAAACAAAAGACTATCAGCTGCAAAAATGAAAGATATGGCCAAAAAAACTAAAAACCAAATACAGCATTTACAACCTGTTCCTCAAACATCACATAACATTTTACAAGATACAATTAAAGACAGATCAAAAAAAGCAACTACAAAAAAAAAAAACATTTAAAACCTCTTACTGAAACCTTACAGGACATTTCAACAAAAGAAGGACAACATATACCAAGAAAAGCCACGAAAAAAACTAAACATTTAGAACCTGTTGTTCAAACATTCCATGACTTTTCACCTGATGAATATGAAAGTCAAAACCCTATATGCTTTGCAAATTGTCCTTTACTCAAGTCTTTAGCAGTAGAGGTTCATAGTTGTGGGGACATGAGTACTCAATGTCAATTTTGTGAGGCTTATTATTTTAAACAAGAGAGACCCAGAGATGGACAATTTATTAGTTGTTGTCAAAAAGGCAAGGTCCAACTTCCAGAAAGGAAAGAATTTCCAATCTATTTACAAAATATTATGACTGAACCTACTTTTCCAAACTACAAAAATTTTAAGACAAACATAAGATCCTACAATAGTGCCATATCATTTGCATCTATGGGGGCAACATTGGCTGCTAATGTACCAGGACATGGTCCTTACTGTTTTAAAGTCCAAGGCCAAATTTATCATCGGACTTCACATTTACATCCAGAGGAAGGAGAGCAAAGAAAATTTGCTCAACTATATGTCCTAGATACAATGGAAGCTGTTGACCAACGTATGCAGATGGAAAAAAATAAAAAATGCTTACCCAGTGTTTTTATATAGCTAAATAACATTATGGACAACAATCCCTACAGTAAAGCTTACAAAAAATTGGCAGAAGTAGAAAATGAACAACTACTTCATGCACAAAGACATCAATTACCCATGCCAAAGGTTAATATGGTGCTTAAAAGAGACAGACATACTGATAAACGTCGTTATAACTTGCCAACAACAAATGAGGTTGCAATGGTGTTTCAGAATGATGAAGGAGAACCACCATTTAAAAGAGACATTAGAATATATCCCAGAAATGAGGAGCAACCGTTTATTAATATGAGTATCTTAAGTCCAAATTTAGATCCAATGACATATCCCATTTTTTTCCCACACGGAGAAGCAGGTTGGCAACCAAAATTAACCCTTCCCAGTTACCCAAATGCTAAAGCCAGAATCCGAAATAATGTTTCTATGCTTGAATTTAAAGTAGCTCAAATTGCCATTCGACATGGATTTAATCCGATTTTATGTTGTGGAAAACTAACATAACAATGGATTATTGATTCATATTTGCAAGTTGAGGCAAATAATTTAAACTTTATAAAATATCAACAAGATAAACTACGTGTAGAACAATATTCTGGACTCATGGACTATGTTGCTGATGTGGCTACAAGCAGAGACATGACAGCTGGCAAAGCCATCATTTTACCATCTTCCTTTCAAGGATCTCCTCGAAATATGAGAGAAAGATACAATGATGCTATGGCTATTGTCACCAAATTTGGAAAACCAGATTTATTTGTGACATTTACACGTAATCCCCAATGGCCAGAAATTACACAAAATCTACTTTTGGACAAACTGCTTCTGATCAACCAGATTTAGTAGCCAGAGTTTTTAAGATCAAATTAAATGAATTAATACGTGACTTCACTATAAATCAGTTATTTGGCAAATGTCTTGCTTATGTATATACCATTGAATTTCAAAAAAGAGGCCTTCCACATGCACATCTTCTGATAATACTTCAAGAGAAAGATAAATTAGATACTTCCGACAAAGTGGATGCAATCATAGTTGCTGAACTACCAGATCCAGAACTATATGGTAGACTATATGAGATTGTTACTCATCGCATGATTCATGGACCCTGTGGAGACCTTAATCCACAATCACCATGTATGGAAAATAATAAATGTTCAAAAGATTTTCCAAAAGATTATAGAGACAAAACATATGCAAATTGTGATGGATATCCACTTTATAAAAGAAGAGAAGGAGATTATGCCATTATTTGTGGAAAAAAAGTGGACAATAGATATGTAGTACCCTACAATCCAGATTTACTAATGAAGTACAACGCCCACATCAACGTAGAAGCCTGCACTTCCATCAAATCCATTAAATATGTCTACAAATATATTTACAAAGGGTATGATGCAGCTACTGTAGTCGTCAAAAGTGCAGACAACCCTGAATGTAGTGAGTTAGTACATGATGAACTTGCATCTCATGTAGATGCTCGCTATGTCAGTGCGCCTTTTAAAATTTGAAATGCATGATAGATCACATGCAGTATATAGATTAGCAGTACATTTGCCACAACGACATTTAGTCTATTTCCATGCGGGAAATGAAATGAATGCATTGGCCCAAAGTGAAGATCGGCACACTACACTAACTGCATGGTTTGCATTAAATTCCACTGATGCTCAAGCAACACAATACTTATATATTGAAATTCCATATCACTATGTTTTTGTGAATGGATTATGGAGACCAAGAAAAACCAGAGGCAATAAAATCATTCCAAGAATTTAAACAGTCAGTCCAAGAGATGTTGAACGTTTTTGCTTACGGATATTACTTTTAAATGTTCCAGGAGCACAAAGTTTTGAACAATTAAGAACTGTTAATGACATTGTATATGAATCCTTCCAGTTAGCTGCAAGACATAGAAACTTACTCGCTGATGATACAGAGTGGGAAAGATGTTTAGAAGAAGCAGCACAATGTCAAATGCCACGACAGATGAGAGAACAATTTGCTTTTATTTGTATCTTCTCAAATGCTCCAAATGCATTAGCTTTGTGGGAGACTTTTAAAAGTAATATGGCTGAAGACTTTATGCGACGATACAATGAACCCATTGCACACTTAAAAGCGTTAATGGAAATCCAAGAAGTCTTTTTAACTCATGGATTAAGTTGTGCAAGTTTTAATTTGCCTGATCCAGGTCTTATAGATGACATAAACTTTGAAGACTATGACATTCAACTACAAGCAGAAAGAACAGAAGAAAGACTTGCAACTTTAAATACACTACAATTGCAAGCATTTCATGCCATTAAAAATGCTATAGATGATGACAAGGTGACAGAGCGTTATTTCTATCTTGATGGACCTGGAGGATCAGGAAAAACCTATTTGTACAATTTATTAATGAGTTCAGTACGGGCACAAGGAGAAATAGCAATGGCGTTTGCCACTACTGGAATTGCTGCACTTTTATTAGAAGGTGGAAGAACTGTTCATAGTGGATTTAAACTGCCAGTGCCTATTTTAGAAAATTCTGTGTCAGATATTCGCATGACATCCTTACAAGCAAAGAAATTGAATAAAATGTAAATTTATTATAATAGATGAGGCCACAATGATGTCATGCTATGCCCTCCAATGTATTGACCGTTTGCTTCGTGAAGTCATGGATAATATTTTTCCATTTGGTGGAAAGGTAATGTTGTTGGGTGGCGATTTTAGACAAACATTACCTGTCGTTGTACATGGAAATCGAACTGACAATATCGAAACCTGTATCAAGTCAAGCACAGTATGGAAACATTTTACCCATCTTCAACTGCAACAAAATATGAGATCAGAAGGCCAAACTGATTTCAATGATTGGCTTATTAAAATTGGAGAAGGCAGAACAGAAAAAATACTACATTTACCTGACGACACTGTAGAGATCCCACCTCATATGATTTGTCAACAAGATATTATATCGGCTATATTTGAAGGGAGCATAAATAACGAAGAATATTCCGAGCTTGCCAATCAAGTCATACTGACGTGTAAAAATAAAGATGCATTAATACTCAATAATGAAATCTTAAAAAAAATTAATGCACCACAAAGAAATGATCACAGTGCTGATTCTGTACTTGCTGATGACAATGAAAGTCAGGCGAACTTTTCAACTGAATTCATAAACTCTTTAACTCCTTCTGGAATGGCACCACATATTTTGCAGCTAAAGAAAGGTGCAATTATCATGTTACTGCGAAATATGAACCCCAAAAAAGGCCTATGCAATGGCACAAGATTAATTGTTCAACAATTAAAGGACCATTTTATAGATGCTGAAATTTTAACTGGGACCCATAAAGGAGAGAGAGTTTTCATACCAAGAATAGATTTAGCACCAAGTGAAAGTAGTCTCCCTTTTATACTTCAAAGAAGACAATTTCCCATTATTATGGCATTTGCCATGACCATTAATAAATCACAAGGTCAAACTTTCAAATCTGTGGGTATTTTCTTGGAACAACCAGTATTTGCACATGGTCAATTGTACGTTGCATTATCACGGTGCAAAAATCCACAGGCTATTAAACTTTACATTGAAAAGAATGAAAGTCAAGGTGATTTATTAGAAGATGGACGTATTTTTACAAAAAACATTGTCTACTATGAAGTACTATAACTTTGCAGGATACAAATTAAAGGTGCAAACATTTTGGAAAAGCATTCAAAAATACATAACACTTGGTTGTTTAATTCAGTCATAATTAATGGAAGTACTGTTTATGAATGATTCGCCTCACAAAATACTTGCCTTGCATTTTTAGTAAAAATTATGTTCAAATGTTAAGGAACTATGTTAATGTTTCTAATGTTACAAGTTTTAAAACAATATTTTCAAGTTATTTCATTCAACATATTACAAAGTTAAGGTTACGAGGTCAAGCACCTTTTCAAGCACTATGTTAATATTGTCTGTTATCTTAAGATTACTACCTACATTAATGTTTATCGCCAGTTTATGTGGTCACTAAGGAATTACTTTAAATACCTACGTTTTAAGGAGAGTTTTTACTGTATGCCTTCCTCTACATTAATGTATATTGAACTTAACAATTATTCTGATAGAAATTGCATGTTAATACTGATTAGTTTAAAGTTCAACTGTTTTTCATTCAAATGTTAATACTGTTAATAAAAAATTAGGTTACAAAATGTATTCACTATGTTCCTCTTTATAATGTTGAAAATTAGACCAATGTTTTGTCTACTTCAAAAGTTACATAAAAAATAAAGTTCAAGTTTATAAAAATATACTTTGAAGGTTATTGCTTACATATATTTTAAAGTTCATGTTAAAATTAGGGACGTTTCAACAAGGCTTTTTACTTTTGGCTTTCCTATGGATTCAATGTATATTAAAGTTAGGAATTCTTCAGATACAAATTCCATGTTAACAAAACCATTAAATCAACATTTAAAAAAAATACACGTTCATATAAAAATACTTATACTTACAAGTGTCAAACATCTATATTAAGAACTAAACAACTTGACAAACATATACATAGCATTGCCGTCATTTTTTGACGGGCAAGTCGCTAGTTATATTATAAACACGTGTATTTTAGTGTGACAGTAACCCCTTAATAAGTCATGGGTCAGTAGATAACAAAAACAATAGATGTATTGGAGCGAACATAAGAATCCAGACCAAGTAAAATGACGCAGATTTTTAATAAATAAATTAAATTGATCATTTCCATGATGGTACAGGAAACATTCAGTTGCTTATGTAAAAATGAGTCCAAAAATACAACAACTAAAGAAGCCCTGTAGTCACATACAGTAAACAATAAACCATAACTTAAAACTATTTTATGTAAAAAATTATATTTATTAAATTTTATATTTAATTATGTTGCTGTGCCATCCTAATTATCTACCAATCTAGTTCCTGATTTGGGAGACAGCCATGACTGCACAGGAAGCTTTCACCGGACCAATGGAAATATGTCAGCTAAAACGGCCAGTGCATTTATTACGTCTAATGGACAGCTCATTAGTTTACAAGGACCTTCCTGGGACAGAAGCTACTATTTAGTGTATAATACTTTATTTGTCTTCCCTTTTTCAAACTTGCTCTAACTTTCTCTTCATACTTTTGGTCATAGAGATGCCCATATCTTCAGATAAGAGCATTTTATAAACGTTGCAATTTTGTTTAATAATATAAATAAGTATAAAATCCCTAGGTGTCGGTAATCTCAGGATGACCCTTCTGGTGGTCCAGGGTCATCCAGTTTGGTGCAGAAATCATTTACTGGCTCCATTTCAGTCTTCTCACCTGAAGATTTTGGATTTATTGTCTCCAGCAAAACACTAGAAGCCACATTAAAATGCAAGCTCGTATGTGCGACGGGAGACCCGCAATGGCTGCGAGCTTGAAATCTTGCTGATTTATGGAGCTATTAAATTTGAACATGCTGTGAGTTACGGGCTTGAGAGGCAAACCCATAAACCATTTTTCGCTCATTGGATGCGCAGCCGTGAACGTGATCAATTAGTCAGACTCGTAGTTATGGGTTTAGACGGAGCCAATGGAAACAGAGATAATCAGAATTACGGCACTGAAAAATTGGGTTCAATTACGATTTACGATCGGACCCACATTCCAGATATAGTGCAATATTGATAAAGCTGTAAATATGTTAAACTATCACATGCGAGTTCCATTATATGTATTAACACATTGATTGCCGGGATCGATATAACACGGAAATTAAACATGAAATACATTTTTTTGGGGGGCGATTTGCGGGCTTGAGAATGTTGTGCTATTAATTCTAAGACCTAACATCACTTTCCCTGTTAATATAAGTACAGTAGTGTGGTTATATTTGCATTTACAGTGCTACGGATTAGACCTTCCCCCCTTGCTGGTACTCTCTAGCACTCTTGGCTCCATTTGCGAGTTACGGTTTTTAACACCAGTGATTTTGATGCAATTTAATAGCGTAATTGGAACGTAGTGGTTACGGGCTTGACATATCAAAGAATTTGTGGGCTCACAACTCAAATTCTCACGTTCCGTAGGGTTTTCTTGCTTCTACCCCGCAAGTCATCAGCGGGCTGGTTTAAGAGGCCAATTTAATAGCCGTAAGTCTTGCAGGCTACGTTACGAGCTACGGGTTTACACGTTAGGGGAATTTAATGTGGCTATGGTTTGGCTTTGGCCCTTACTGAGCTGGTCACCATGAGAGTTTCTTGCTGCAGAGGATGCTGGGTGATGATGCCATGCTATTGCGCCACAAATATTTTATTTAAAGGCTGATGTACTAAAGGACAAGTTGTTTATTTATTTATTTTAATAAATACTACTCAAAATAAAGAATTTAACATATTATTAAAAAAATAAAATTACTTATTTTAGTAAGTATTATTTTATTCCCTGTGACTCCATTTGCAGCTCTGATCAAGCACTACATCCCCCCTTTGCTTTTGTGTCACTCTATGAGGCCTCTAGATTACATGGCGGTGTACACAAATATTGGACTCAGTGCACCATTTTCCTCCAGACTCTGTGAGTAACACCCCCATAATGTACATAAACCCCCCGAGTGTCTCGGCAGCAGAGGAGGACGTGCAGTGCTTCATCAGAGCTGCAAATAGAGTCATGGAATAAAATGTTCTAGAAATAAGTATACTTTTTTTTTTTTTTACTATACTCAATATTCATTGTCTTTGTCATTGTCATTTTGTCATTGTCAACTTTCAAACAGCGGTCATGTAATCTTCCAGGAACTACAAGGGTGTGGAAGTCACAGGACATTATGTTTCCTTTTTGGACCCAAGCAACATAAATCTGTTCAAGTAAAAATAAAGTAATCCAATAAAGACGCGATCCTCATGGAGTGGGCTTGTCCTACTGAGTGTAACACTTCAAGTTGTTCTTAAAATAAAACAAGTTCAGTATAAAGTTCACTTGGTCTCTGGTGTCATCTCTAAACCGTGTGTAATTTTTCTCACTGGGCGTCTTGGGTGGGAATTTCGTCTGGTGCCCGATTCTTATATCACTGCACGACCCAACTCTGAGACTTCCAAACCCATCGATGAAGAACTCTGTGAGATAAAGACAAATGAACTCAATGATCACCTTTAGCCACTAGAGGGACCCTCTGATTATTCCATCATGCTCCATACGCCGGCGGGCGCCACGCCCGGATAGGCCTTATTATTAAGCTGGATTTATGAATGTGACTGATATACAAACGTATTTCCTGGCAAACAGAGATTTTTTTTGTTAAGCTGTCCTTACCTGTGTGCGCCACCCTTTGCAGTTTCGGGTCAAATCCAGTGGCCAACACTCTCCGTGCATGAGCCAAGAAGAAGTTGACTTCACCACTTGCCACAACACAGTTTGGGAATCCTTCCAGTTTATGGTAAGAGCCATGTCTCCTATGTAGGCAGGCGCCATCTTCATCTCCTTCTTGGTACAAAATCTTGAACTTGAAGTCATTGCCATCAACGCTACCCCCAACCTGTGTAAAATGTGGGGGTCAGTAACTTAATATTTACATAGCGTTACCAGGGTTTTCCTGTCTTTTATTAAAAGGATATAGAAATTCTGTATCTGTACTAAGGCTGCCATGTTTTATCTTTAATGTAGACCAAGGCATTTCCATTAGTGTTTGTATCGACACCCCTTGTAGTCTCCTTATGAATATTTACTAATGGGCACAAGAGCTCAACTTGATATTGGATAAACAAACATCTAATCATCAGGAAAATCAGAAGGTTGTGGCCGGTCATTAGTGTCATGGACGGAACATACGGTATAGATGGGATTATCATCCTTTGTTTATAAAGCACCAACATGTTAATCAGTGGTACATACAAGAGGGAAATACATTATATGTAAGGGTCATGTGACACACAACAGTACAATCTGAAGGAGATGGCTGAGCAAGTGCTACAGAAGGAGTGGGGGAATCATACATAGAGTTCTCGTAATTGCGAGTTTGTCAGTAATGCTTGGAACAACTATGCACATGCGTTTGCGAATTGCTCTTGCGCATTGAGCATGAGTTGCATATTGAGCATGCACATTGTGCGTCATAAGGCGAACATGCGCAATGCACACGGGGGAAAGAGAGGGGGAAAGGAGACACAAGGGACGGAGAGGGAGGAAAGGAGAGGGAGACAGGAAAAAGGAGACACAGGAGAGGGGGAAAGGAGACACAGGGGAGGGAGTGGGGGAGACACAGGAGAGGGAGAGGAGGGATAGCGACACACGGGAGGGAGAGGGGGAAAGAGACACTGGGTAGGGAGATATGGGAGGGAGAGGGGTAAAGAGACACTGGGTAGGGAGACATGGGAGGGGGAGGGGGAACAGACATAGGGGAGGGAGAGGGGGGAAAAGAGAAACAGGGGAGGGAGAGGGTGAAAGAGACAAAGGGGAGGGAGAGAGGGAAAGAAACACAGGAGGGATAGGGGGAAAGACACAGGGGAGGGAGGGGGAGACACAGGGAAGGGAAAGGGGGGAAGAGACAAAGGGGAAGGAGAGGGGGAGAGACAAAGGGGAGAAAGGGGGAACAAAAACAATTATGCAACCCCCCCCCCCCCTCAGGCTCCCCTCTTGGCACACCATTCACCCCTCCCCCTGCAGGGTCAGATCCGCAACGTTCAGTAAGAAGGGGAGATAGGGAAGGCGAGAAGAGGAAGGGGGAGACAGGTGAGGGGCAATGGTGTACTGGGAGGCCCTATGGGCGGAGGGAGAGGAGGGAATGGTGTTCCAGGGGGGTACAAAGTACTGGGCCCCCATGGAGCAGGGGCCCCGGTGCAGTCCACTGCCTGCACAAGCGGTAGATCCGCCCCTGCTCTATATCATTCACATGTTCCTGGCGCACAATAACATCCTTACCACATCCAAGTCTGTCTCTTCCAGGACCTGAACAAATTTCTCCAGTTTTGTATTTTCTGTAAATATAAAATCATCGTCCACCCACAGGAAGTATTTGGTTGTGACCTGAGATACCGCCAGGTTTCTACCAGCGAACCAGCCCTGAAAGGGTTAAAAGATGACAATTCTAATAAAACACCATTCTTATGTATCACCTACGGTATCGCAATCGGCAAAGGCGCCGAGGACGAGTTTATGTCTCACCAAATATTCTCTTAATATAATGATTATTTATGTACCCCACAAATGGGTTGTTTGTTTCCTTCCCTATTGAGTCATGAAAATGACTTTGTATTTGTGCAAATAAATGGATAAGAATCCCAATTACGCTGCACTCTTAGACTGCTGCATTCTGGGAAAATAAACAGGTGTCTATTAGTTCTACCTACAGCACTTGCAGTTTTAGTTACCACATTCCCATTAAAGCATCTTTGTCATCCAAAGTGTCTTTCCAAATTTTGAAAGTAGATAATAATTGGCTAGTGAGGTGGTGGGCTGGATTTATATTGGCTAGTGAGGTGGTGGCTGGATTTATATTGGCTAGTGAGGTGGTGGGCTGGATTTATATTGGCTAGTTAGATGATGGGCTGGATTTATATTGGCTAGTGAGATGATGGGCTGGATTTATATTGGCTAGTGAGGTGGTAGGCTGGATTTATATTGGCTACTGAGGTGGTGGACTGGATTTATATTGGCTACTGAGGTGGTGAGCTGGATTGATATTGGCTAGTGAGGTGGTGGGCTGGATTTATATTGGCTAGTGAGGTGGTGGACTGGATTTATATTGGCTAGTGAGGTGGTGGACTGGATTTATATTGGCTCAGAAGCTGGTGAGCTGGATTTATATTGGCTAGTGAGGTGGTGGACTGGATTTATATTGGCTAGTGAGGTGGTGGACTGGATTTATATTGGCTAGTGAGGTGGTGGATTGGATTTATATTGGCTAGTGAGGTGGTGGACTGGATTTATATTGGCTAGTGAGGTGGTGGTTTGGATATATTTTTTGAGGTGAGGATGGACTGAAGGTGTTAATGGAATGGGGTGGAGTAAGATGGCGGTGGGTATGGAGGGTAAGAGAACAATGTGATTGGAGGGGAAATGAAGTGAAAGGTAAATGGTAGGTAGCATGGATTTGAGGAATAGCTGGAATTAAATAGGTATTAAAGCACCTCTATATTTTAGGAGAACTCACATACGCCGTGAATAGAAAGTGCATAAAGAACACCTCCATCTTGTCTGACTTGGAGCTGTGCACAATGGAAGGAGAAGTGGAGGAGAAGGTTGTGGAGGGAGGGATAGATTTTTTATAATGATTGAATGCTACGGAATCTGACATCGGCTTCATTAAATACAAGTTCTTTCCTACAAAAATATAAATGCCCCTCGCAAATACACAACCTTTACCAGACTATCATGGATGCCTTCAGGGCCCGGGAGATGCATCAACATGTATTACATTCATCTGTATAATAATATGTCATTGGGATTGGGACCCCCTGGGCCATTTTGTATCTTGCATTGGACATACACTGCAGAATGCACCTGGGATCAATAGATAACTTCCCATCAGTTAGGAACCAATACTGTGCAGCAGCCTAGAGTACTGCCAAGCATCACCACCCGCAGCCAGGTATAATGATACCACACCCTGCTAGTAATGGCAGATTATCTCACACCAGTGAAATCCACACTGAAGAACATGACCTATCTTACTTTACATAATGAGATGTCGTCTGTAGTGTAGAGAAAATAAATGTAAAGATGAAGAGGACTGGCCATAATCTCGTCTCCTCTTGTCCTGACGTTACATGAAAATAAGGGCAAATAACGTGGATCATTGGGCTATAACCACTGGGTCCTTTTATCTGCACTTTTATGAACAATCTTTAGATTTATCTAAGAACCCGTGGCAGAGCTAGTGAACGGAGGGCCCCGGTGCAAATAAAAAAATTGCCCCTCCCCCCCTTGTACCAACACAGTGGTGGAGCCAGAGAATGGGGGATAAAATGTGACCCCCCTTCCCATAAGAGCACCCTCCCCAAGACCATTTCCATAGCTGCTTCTCTACCCATAGCTGCTCCCCTTCCCCCGGCCTGCATGAAGCTTCTCTGCCTGCAGCACAGCTCCAGGACATTCCACTTTGCAGCAATATACTGTATCCTATGGGGTGGTGGGATTGGTGCAGCTGAGGGGGGGCAGGGGGGGCATACACTACAGATATATACTAATCTCACATAGCCCTCTACTCTCTGCACATAGGACCCACCCACCCCTGTAAATGGCAGCCCTTGCTCTCTCACCTCTTCCCTTATTCGCATCCCCAGAGGGCTGAACTGCTTCACACTAACACCTCTTGGAGCTTCAATAGAGAAAAATGAAATGCAAAAAAAAATGACACAACACTGCCAGAGGAGGGTCCTGGTGCATTGCACCACCTGCATCACTGGTAGCTCTGACCCTGTGCCAACTCACTCAGTGCTACCTTCTCCCCCTCCCCCGGATCCACTAGCAAAAAAAAAACATTTATAATGCAGCTCCTCCAGACCCCCTCCCCCACTGCCCCCTCTTAATATTTCCTAAGCCCTTTTCCTAAAGGATCTCTCTTCCTCTCAAGACCTCAACCACTGGACCCTCTTAATACCCCCAGAACCCTTCGCTAAATCAGCTCCATTAGTTTCTCAGAGATATTTTTCCACCTTTACCAGAGAGTGAATGTACCCGGAGGCTTCTTGAGAATTTTGAGCACTTGGACAGCCTTCTTGGCAAAATACAATTGGGTGACATATTGTTACGGGAGGCACGTACCATGGGGGGCATGGAATAGAGGCCATAATTAGGCTGCAATAAGTTATTAATCTAGTTTGTAATTAGACAAAAATACAGATTTCTGTACTGGACCCTAGAGGCATCCATGATACTTTGGTAAAGGCTTTGTGTGAGAGATGGGTGTTGACATTTTTTTCCAAATGGAGCTTTCAAACTGTCCTTCTTCCCTCTATATCCCTCACCGCACTGATAGATTGAAGAACTACACCCCCAGGCTTCAAACTATCACGTGTGCCAGTCATGGAGCCGTAAATGTTAATGATATTTAATTGGCTACGTTTAGCTACTCGCATTATATTCAAAAACATTTTATTTCCATGTTAGATCAGTCTCGGTAATCTAGGAGTTAATACATATCAGGCCACCTACATGGACTAGACCAGTTGATTTTTTTATTTTTTATTGATATCTACATTTCTGGATTGTGAGTCCGATCGCAAATCGTCCTTCTAAACACTATTTAATTGTAGTATAAACTCCATGTTTTACTGACGTCATGATGACGGTCTCATTTACTATTGGCTCTGTCTAAAATGTAACTTACGGGCTTGCTAAGTTGATCATGCCCTGAAATGCCACGTATGGGTTCATGGTTTGCTTGTGGTGCCTGAGAGCCTGTAATTGTGGGTTTGAGCCAATTAAATACATCTGGAACTGTAGCAAATTTCTAACCCGCAGACATACGAGCAGTATGAGGGTAATTACGGGCTTGGAATTAGATGTCTTCACAAATCAGGGCCATACTTATGTCCATATCTTACACAGCTGTATACAGTTGGCGCGCTTTATTGGACGACGTGACATCACTTCTACAAGTTATTGCTACATGTACCTTTGCAAATGGCATGAAATACTGTTCCACGTTCTTCTCCTGGAGCTTTTCTGTGTTCTCATTGTCATCGGCAACAATAACCGTAATGTCTGGATAAAACTGTCGGACGCTTTTAATTAAGAGTCGGACTTTGTCATAGCGCAAAAATGTTTTAGTGGCGACGGTGACCAAGGAGCTTATCTTCTGATCTGTACAATGGGGAATAAATACAAATAACATCTAGTTAATCAGCTTATGTAAAACTCTATTTAGAATGTTTACAGATATCAATTAATCCGTGATAAAGCGTCGGTAATTAGTAATAATAGATATAGGTAAATAATAGTTTTCATAGCGTGTAACGGTCCAGGCAGGAGGGCATGCGCACTATGAAAACTATTAGGCAGTGCGTGGCGTTAGGGGTGGGAAGGGTCGTAGGAGGGGAGAAAGAGACAGGGGAGGAGGGGAGAAAGACACAGGGGAGGGGGGAAAGACACAGGGGATAGAGGAAGAAGGGTAGAAAGACACAGGGGACGGGGGGAGAGACACAGGGGAGGGGGGAAAGATACAGGGGACAGAGGGGGAGAGACACAGGGGAGGAGGGGAGAAAGACAAAGGGGAGGAGGGGAGAAAGACAGAGGGGAGAGAGGAAGAAGGGTAGAAAGACACAGGGGAGGGGGCAAAGAGACACAGGGGAGAAAGACACAGGGGAGGATGGTAGAAAGACACAGGGGACAGAGGGGGAAAGACACAGGGGACAGAGGGGGAGAGACACAGGGGACAGAGGGAGAGAGACAAAGGGGAGCGGGAGAGACACAGGGGAGGGAGGAGGGGGGAAAAGACACAGGTTAGACGGAGAGACACATGGGGGAGGAAAGACAAATGGGGGGGGGAAAGAGACAAGGGATAGGGAAGAGACACAGGGGAGGGGGGAAGAGACACAGGGGAGGGAGTAAGAGGAAATAGACAAAGTAGAGGGAGGAGGGGGGAAAGAGTCACATGGGATGGATGAGAGGGGGAAGAGACATGGAGGGGGAAGAGACACAGGGAAGGGAGAGGGGAATAGACATAATAATTATTATCCCGTTATTTTTTACGGGAAAGTTACTAGTTCTATTATATATTTCTACAACTGGGTTGAACCAAGTTGTGTTATTATGTGCGATTTGGGCCCAGCATCAGACATGATATTATAGAGCCCAGTATCTGAGTCTTTATATGTGTGGAAATGAGTTTTAGATGAGTGGGGAACTCCATGATATGTAATCTACCATGAACAATTGGGAGGAAGCTGTGAGTGGACTGTCCAGGCGTATACCCATGGACGAGTAGACGGGACAAGTGGTCGAGTAGTCGGAAATGGGGCTGAGATGTTGTGAGGGGGCGCAGCATCATAGATGAGATCTAGAGGTTTAACATTGATCCAGAAAGTCAGTGGGTACCAGGGTTGGGGGTTTGCAGAGAAGAGCAAGAGATGAGGAGCAATGAGCAAGAAAGATGAATCTTGTAGGAGAGTTGGAGAGAGGGAGGTGGGCAAGAGAGAGATGCCAGCCACAATGGACTCACAGTAGTCACAACAGGTGAACCTTATTATACAAGTGTTTGTTGTCATTATTGATAATGGACCCGTTCAACCATCAGAATCACTTACCTGGACCCGCATCAAATAAAACTGGTATTTGGGGCTGTCTGATTATCACAGGGAATGACGCCTCATGTCCTCCCATATGGAATTTAACTACAAATGGAATAAATTATTAGAGTTCACCCCAGTTTTTTTGTAATTTTTGTCCTTCCTGACCTAAAACGTTTGCTCATCTACACAGGTATAATTGTAGTAATATTAATATTATGGTTGTGCTAACTATGTCATTTTATAAAGGAACAAAGATTTGGATAATCATTTATTTTAATAATTTACCAAAGACAAATAAACAAAATAAATAATTTTTCAAGTCAAAAAAGGAGATAACATTAATATGTAAAGATCCAGTTGGAACTCAGATAATTCCAATAAGATATAGTTTTAAGGTAAATAAATTCAAATAAAAATAGACTTCGATTTGACTGATTAAAATGTATAAATAAAATATGACTTGGACGTGAGCATCATCTCAGATTCATTAAGTAACTCAAGTGGTTGGCCAATGGTCTGTAGTTGTGTCTTCCAACAGTGAGTGTGGCTGGCTACATAAAGCGGCCATACAATTAGTGTTAGATCACTCTTTCACCCAATAACATTTTATGATATATTAGATCACTCTTTCACCGAATAACATTTTATATTATATTAGATCACTCTTTCACCCAATAACATTTTATATTATATTAGACCACTCTTTCACCCAATAACATTTTATATTATATTAGATCACTCTTTCACCCAATAACATTTTATATTATATTAGATCACTCTTTCACCCAATAGCATTTTATATTATATTAGATCACTCTTTCACCCAATAACATTTTATATTATATTAGATCACTCTTTCACCCAATAACATTTTTATTATATTAGATCACTCTTTCACCCAATAACATTTTATATTATATTAGATCACTCTTTCACCCAATAACATTTTATATTATATTATTCTTTCACCCAATAACATTTTATATTATATTAGATCACTCTTTCACCCAATAACATTTTATTTTATATTAGATCACTCTTTCACCCAATAGCATTTTATTTTATATTAGATCACTCTTTCACCCAATAACATTTTATATTATATTAGATCACTCTTTCACCCAATAACATTTTATTTTATATTAGATCACTCTTTCACCCAATAACATTTTATATTATATTAGATCACTCTTTCACCCAATAACATTTTATATTATATTAGATCACTCTTTCACCCAATAATATTTTATATCATATTAGATCACTCTTTCACCCAATAACGTTTTATATTATATTATTCTTTCACCCAATAACGTTTTATATTATATTAGATCACTCTTTCACCCAATAACATTTTATATTATATTATTCTTTCACCCAATAACGTTTTATATTATATTAGATCACTCTTTCACCCAATAACATTTTATATTATATTAGATCACTCTTTCACCCAATAACATTTTATATTTTATTAGATCACTCTTTCACCCAATAACATTTTATATTTTATTAGATCACTATTTCACCCAATAACATTTTATATTATATTAGATCACTCTTTAACCCAATAACATTTTATATTATGAAAAGTATTCTAAAAAAATTATATAAAGAAGGGATAAAATATACATTTTCTAACAACTTATTTTCTTTTACTTCAACTCAGTGGAGTTGCCATCAACTTAATATACGCAGATACAGAAACATGGAAAGTAAGCTTTTAATCCATTTATATGTTGCCCATCTCTACATCTTCTCATTCTTCTATATATATTAGACTGCTCCTGGAGTATGAGTGGGGGGCTGACTGAGTGAGTGCTGGAGAAAGACACACACAGAAAGACAGCAATGTGCAGCTTGTGATTATTTGGAGCAAAGTGGAGATCTGGAGATCTGAAGACTATACAGACCAGTGAGTATTAACATACTGTGGAACTGTTTGTTTTGCTCTACCCAGGTTTAGCTGAATAAAAGCTGGTTAGTGAGGAAACTGTTCATTCGTTTTGGTAGTTTTTTAGTAGTAGCTAGACCTTATATTATATTTGATTTATTTTGGTTTGTTATTTTTGCGTCACTACATAAAACATATATATATATATATATATATATACTTTTTGTAACGTGTTTTATTGTGAGACCGGTCACTTTGCTCACATTAATATATTTTGGAGCCAGTAAGTGCAAGTACTCACCAACATCCATAGTATCGAAATTGAACACAGTGCTGGTGTAAGTTACGTATTGGAGGATGTGATTAAGTATTTGTAAATGTTTTGTAGATATCGTCACTTTATTCTTTCCTCTTTCTTCAACTACTTCTTCAGGTACATCGGCCAATGTATTAAATATACCAAGAGAAGCTTGAAGAGTCACCTACAAGAAACGGGAAAGGAGCCAGAGAATGAATCCAAGATCAAAAATAAGTCTGTATAGCCTCAGGTTCCCATGTCTGACATTTCTGGCCAGTTGCCAAACATGATTGTATTTCTACATGAAGGCGGACAAGGAGTAACATTTATATTTAGACTGAATATCTCACCCATTAACCCTTTCTTTCCTCCAGCCTCCTAGATCCACTAGATTCTATCTATCTATCTACATCTCTATATCTATCTATCTATCTATCCCTCTATCTATCTATCTATCTATCTATCTATCTATCTATCTCTCTCTCTCTCTCTCTCTATCAATTTATCTATCTATCTATTTATCTATCTATCTGTCCATCTATCTATCCATCTATCTATCTATCATCTATCTATCTATCTATCTATCTATCTATCTATCTATCTATCTATCTATCTCTATATCTATCTATCTATCTATCTATCTATCTACATCTCTATATCTATCTATCTATCTATCTATCTAGCTAGCTATCTATCTATCTATCTATCTATCTAGCTAGCTATCTATCTATTTATCTATCTATCTATCTACATCTCTATATCTATCTATCTATCTATCTATCTATCTATCTATCTAGCTAGCTATCTATCTATCTCTACATTTCTATATCTATCTATCTATCTATCTATCTATCTATCTATCTATCTATCTATCATCTATCTATCTATCTATCTATCTATCTATCTATCTATCTATCTATCTATCTATCTACAGTGGATATAAAAAGTCTACACACCCCTGTTAAAATGTCAGGTTTCTGTGCTGTAAAAAAATGAGACAAAGATAAATAATTTCAGAACTTTTTCCACCTTTAATGTGACCTATAAACTGTACAACTCAATTGAAAAACAAAGCATACACCTGCCATCATTTAAAGTGCCTCTGATTAACCCCAAATAAAGTTCAGCTGCTCTAGTTGGTCTTTCCTGAAATTTTCTTAGTCGCATCCCACAGCAAAAGCCATGGTCCACAGAGAGCTTCCAAAGCATCAGAGGGATCTCGTTGTTAAAAGGTATCAGTCAGGAGACGGGTACAAAAGAATTTCCAAGGCATTAGATATACCATGGAACACAGTGAAGACAGTCATCATCAAGTGGAGAAAATATGGCACAACAGTGACATTACCAAGAACTGGAGCTCCCTCCAAAATTTATGAAAAGACGAGAAGAAAACTGGTCTGGGAGGCTACCAAGAGGCCTACAGCAACATTAAAGAAGCTGCAGGAATATCTGGCAAGTACTGGCTGTGTGGTACATGTGACAACAATCTCCCGTATTCTTCATATGTCTGGGCTATGGGGTAGAGTGGCAACACGAAAGCCTTTTCTTACGAAGAAAAACATCCAAGCCAGGCTACATATTGCAAAAACACATCTGAAGTCTTCCAAAAGCATGTGGGAAAAGGTGTTATGGTCTGATGAAACCAAGGTTATACTTTTTAGCCATAATTCCAAAAGATATGTTGCGCAAAAACAACACTGCACATCACCAAAAGAACACCATACCCACAGTGACGCATGGTGGGGGCAGCATCGTGCTTTGGGGCTGGAACTGGGGCCTTAGTTAAGATAGAGGTAATTATTAACAGTTCCAAATACCAGTCAATATTGGCACAAAACCTTCAGGCTTCTGCTAGAAAGCTGAACATGAAGAGGAACTTCATCCTTCAGCATGACAACGACCCAAAGCATACATCCAAATCACCAAAGGAATGGCTTCACCAGAAGAAGATTAAAGTTTTGGAATGGCCCAGCCAGAGCCCAGACCTGAATCCGATTGAAAATCTGTGGGGTGATCTGAAGAGGGCTGTGCCCAGGAGATGCCCTCGCAATCTGACAGAGCAAAGAAGAGTGGGCAAATCTTGCCAAGTCAAAATGTGCCATGCTGATAGACTCATACCCAAAAAGACTGAGTGCTGTAATAAAATCACAAGGTGCTTAAACAAAGTATTAGTTTAAGGGTGTGCAGACTTATGCAACCATATTATTTTATTTTTATATTTTTTCTTCCCTCTACCTTAAAGATTTCAGTTTGTTTTTCAATTGAGTTGTACAGTTTATAGGTCACATTAAAGGTGGAAAAAGTTCTGAAATTATTTATCTTTGTCTCATTTTTTTACAGCACAGAATCCTGGCTTTTTTTACAGCGGTGTGTAGACTTTTTATATCCACTGTATCTGTCTATCTATCATGAAAAAGTAGGAGATCTAATCCTGCAGCAACCAAAAAAACTGTAATGTGTAAGGAATGGTTATTAAAATTAATGACTGACATTAGTTAATTACTATTTAATCTCTAATTCTAATAGTATGTGGTTTGTGGTAAATGCATAAGCTCATGACAGTAATTAAAGCCCATATGTTAATGGGTATACACAATGGGAATAAATTAGGGCCAAATAGAAAGCACATGCAAGTTCCTGTGTACAATATACCGTGTAATATGATCTGTCCTCTCCATAGATGGCAAGACCTGGAATAGAGAATATGACAAAATGGTGATCAAACAGAGATGCACAAATTTTGGGGTAGGGCCGGTGGATTTCCTAATAATAATACCACCTCCTGAGAAATGTCCAGAACATTCCTTGGATGATTTTACAATATCCTGATTTTTTTCTGTTTATAATTTCTCAGTTTCACATTGGTACCATTACCCCTTTCTACCTTCAGACGATCATCGGATGATGCACCATTAATTACGATTACAGGAAATCAATATAGTAATGGACTACTAGCTCCATATTAGTACCAACAGCCTCTTACTGGTGATATAACCATAATATGTTTTGTTTCGCAGTAAGTAATATAAATAAATCCTATCACAAAACTCTAAATGTTCACATTGACAAAAGTAAGAATTAGATGTGATAATGGACAAATGTAAAAATATATAAATACAAAGTATAATTTAATATACACAAATATCCTTTACTGTGATAAGCCATTGCTTTGCTAACACTACTTGGCTGAGCTTATTTCCCAACAGGTAGAGGATCTTGTTTACTGAATGAGATTTCCATTAGTCCTGTTGAAAGTGCTGACACATCGGATGGGCTCATTTCAACTGAATTTTAATAACAGTTAAATGAACACAGTGATGGTTCCAAGTATGGTATCATTTATAAGATATAGGATTTTACCTTTTGGATGTTTTTTTGATTGATTTTTCTACAACAAGCTTGCATTGAAGTTTTGAAATTTCACCAGTCAGTAAGCCTTTCTGATGCACCAACTAAGCAAAGAGCCAAATCTCTTCATAATGGAACATCATTTAGAATAATTGCCCTCTGGGCTCTGGATCTATTGTCCTCAGTGCAATACCCTGAGGTATGAAAATGCTCAACCTTTTGCACATGGGTTTCACTAAAGGCAATAGATTTAGGAGTAATCTGAAATTATTGGCAATTATGCCCATCAAACAGAGCTATGACACTTTGCCATGTGGTTGGGCCCGAAAACCTGATTAACATGTTTAAAAACTTCAAATGTGCCCATTATAAAGACTAGTTCTTCAACATAACATATTACATATACGGGTCATCCAATTACAACCTTACACAATAGATTTTGATAGGCCGCGGTAGACTCACCTTTTATTAACACTGTGTGTAATGGCATGACCCGGATACCATGAATGGGGTAACTGAGGGGCGAGTTTGGTGGCGCAATAATAATGTCACTTACTGATCCAAATCTTGTGGAGAAACACAATGTTAAAATCATAAATGTCTGGGAAGAATAAAGTAAAAGATTTAAAAAAACACAACCTCAAAAGAGTTACAATATTTTCCCCCAAAAAAATAAAGAAAGAATTCATAAAGAAAGAGTCTTCATATTCAAAAACACCACATGGGGGAAAAAAAACTCCTATTCTTAGCCTAGTAACTTTATCTGAAAGCACTCTAAGTAGAGATTCAGAACCTCGGGAGGATGAACAGATAACTCTCTCAAAAATTTAAAATTTATTTCAAGAATTCCAAACTAACATAACGGCTGATCTGAAAAAACAAATAATGGAGAATAATAAGGCTATCAAAGAGGTTAACATTAAGACAGAAGATTTGGAAACCAAATTTGATAAATTGACTACTGACCATAATACGCTTCTAAACTATACCACAGAATTAGAAAATAAAGTAAAAGATTTAAACAACAAAATAATTAACCTAGAATATAGATCCAGGAGAAGCAATCTTCGAATAAGGGGTATTCCGAAACACATTATAAATGTAGAACCAAATAAGTATTTCAACAACTTGGTTACCTTTCTGTTACCAACCTTCCCCCAATCAGGAAATAAATTTGATGCCGTACATAAGATACCATTACCCGCATATCTTGAAAACAAAAGACCTAGATATGTTATGGCAAAAATTCACTTCCTTCCAATTAAAGAAGAAATATCAAAATCTAGTTATAGGTTAAAGACCTTCGATTCACTGAATGAAAACATAAAAAAAAAAAAATCTGACTTTTTTCAATTCACATTAAAAAAATGAAAAAAATATGGAAATATCACCCAATTATTGAGAAAAGAAGGACTTATATACAAATGGATTTTTCCAGTAGGTCTCTCGATCTTGAAAGAAACTTCCTGGCAAAAATTGGATCTGTAAAAGAGGGTGAAGAGCTATTAACAGCTTGGGATATTAAGACAGAAAGCATCGCTAAAACTGTTCAGGAACTGCAATCTTTGCCTACAGAATTGTATAAAAGTTAAGAGATGTATTGTTTACATATTATAATATGTCCATGTTACCCATTAGGCCAAATTTCCTTCTTATATATTTACAAAATATCATATCCCTGTAAATTTTAAACTTATATCCAACTTGATGTTAGTAACCAGGGAGATTAAAATCATTATTGATTAAAATAACTGGCCAGAGAGGCCCTTAACTGGAATATTCTTTAATATAATAAAAGGGGGAGAAAGGGAAAGAGGAAAAAAAGGAAAAGGGGAAAGGAACAATATAATACAACAACACTCTTAAATCACCTTTAGCACAAAAAATGGATAATGTAGAAATTAACATAAATTAATTGAAACAATAATTCTTGCACATTAGTAGAATAGAAATCTGGAATTTATTTTGAATCGCATAATATTTATGATACACTATCAAAAATAATAGAGTTTAATTAAATAAATTCCGATTGTGTATAAAAAGCAAAGAAGGAGAAAGAGGGAAGAAAGGGCAAGGGTAAGAGAAGGACGAAGGGGGAAAAAAGGAAAGAGAAAAGTATATAATTAAATTAAATTAATTGATTTGAAATATTTGCACTATTCCTAAGATAATTGACACATAATGGGTTTTAAAAATATATTTTTTCATTTTTCTTTTTTCTCTTTATAACTCGAGGAATATTCAAGAGTAAACGAAATATGGGGAAGTAGCAGGATTAAGCAAAAAGATAAGGCCTTAGGGCCTCATTCTATTAGCGGCCGCAGCCGTTGCGGGGCCGCAAGGACCGGCCGCAAGCTATTCGGCTATTCTATTCCCTTACGGCCGGGGGCTCCGGCAGTCTTGCGGCCGGCGCCTTGTGGCCGCACGCGCCGGAGGAAAGCCTTTGATCTAAAACGGCCGCAAGAGTTTCGGCCGCAAGAAAGCCCCGGTTGCTATTCAATTGCTACGGGAAACCTCTCTGCAAGGCTAAAAGCGAGCCGCAGCTTACTTGCAGCAAACAGGTCCCGCTAGCACCAATTAAGCACATAATAAAGCCCAAATAAAGCCATCCTGCACTCTGATGAGACAATAAAGTGATTGTAGGTGTTAGCAAAAATAGCACAACATTCCCCTATACTCAAATCTGCAATTTTTGTATTTTCAAATTCTTGTCAAATATCCGTGGACAAAGTCCCGAGGGCTTGGAGCACCTCAGACCCGCAAAGGCTGCGGGATTAGCCTCCGTCAAGTCCGGAAATGGGTAAAATAGACCTACGGGTCGTAAAGGGCTAACTTACAAGTCGTAGCATAGAAAAGCCATCCTGTACTTTTATTAAAAGTGAAAGTGATGTTTGGTTTCAGAATTAATAGCTCAACATTCCCCTACTCTCAAATGTGCAAATAAAGATATTTAACTTCATCTATCATGCAAGCCCGCACGGGTTTGAATAACGAGCTACGGGCTTGGAGGGCACTCATCCGCCAAACCCGTACGTGCTTCACTAAGAAGCTACGGCCAAGTCTCAAGCCCGTAATCCTAAAATCAAACCTGAAATCAATTAACCAATAGGAAGATGACAATCAAGGGCACAAATAGTTTAAAAGGGAGTGAAATTCTGTAATCTGTGACTGTGTTGTATGCTGTGCAAGTGGACACACAGGTCTTGGAGTTGGAGGTTTTGTGAGAGCAAGAGAGATAGAGGAGGAGAGATGGAGGGAGAAGGCAGTGAAGGGAGAGGTCAGGGAGAGCAGGGCCCCCAGCCACAGGCTGGCCAGCAAGCTGCTGCTGCCCGCAAAAGGGCAGCAAACTTTACCATCCAGGAGATCGAAACACTGGTTAGAGGAGTGCAAGCCCGACACTCCATCCTAACCGGTGGGAGTGAAGTGAGGCCCAGGCAGAGGACAGATGCCTGGAAGGAGATCGCGGCTGAGGTCTCCTCGCTGGGGTATGCGAATCGTACCTGGCAGTCTGTCCAGCACCGGTTCCAAGACTGCCGCATCGATGTAAAAAAGAAGATGGCCGATGAGGCCAAAGCAGCACGTGGAACCGGTGGTGGGCCGCCACAAACCTTCACATACCCCGGTTGGGAGGCCACAGTCCGCGACATGATCCGGCCAGCGTCAGTCGTGGGCCTCCCTAGCCTGGTGGACTCCGGTCAGCCTGAAACCCTGCAATGTGAGTACCATGTACACCTTAACACCCTCATATGTACGCACATGTACCCCACACAGATAGATAACTGACGTTGAATTGCACTGTAAGATATCTGGTTGTGACTACAGATATATGAGGCTGCGAAAATCATGTAAATCCAGTGTAAAGAAATCTACTTGTCAGAATTGTTATCAATGAAATATATGTCCAATACCTCCTCCCACAACTGATTATGATACCGTTTTGCAAATCTATTGATGTTACTGTTATGTTTGCTGTTGGTTCCCAGTGCATATAAAGCATACATGACAACTCTATTGCAATTGATTTTTTATTGTCATGAGTTCCCCTGTCACACTCTACTCCATGTTAAACTGGCCCATCCATAGCTGTTTGGCTTAACCCTCCTACTGCTTAGAATTCATGTACATTTTGAAACTAGGTATAACGGATGTATCCTGTTTTATGTGGGCATTTCAGTATGTGCTGGAAGAGTGCCGCCGCCGACTCTAGGGATGCGGCTGCGCTTGCGTCCCCATGTAGCCGTCAAAAATAGTTGGTACACCCAAAGCCCGTAACCCTCTAACCCTAACCCCCTAAACACCACTTTCTAACTCTAACCCATCCCCCCTAACTGTAGCCAGAACCTGAAACCCATAACCACTTACCTGGCCTGCTGGGCTGGCGTAGCTAGAGTCGTTGGTGGGGCACTTCCAGAGATGCGCACATATGCGCACATACAACAGGATAGGTCCGGTCTAGCTGGTACATCACCATGAGAGTACATGTATGGATGTGCACACTGCAGCATATGCGGATACAGACTCTGATGGACTGTAAGTTTGTGTTGTGTAACAGCATAATCTGGACCATGTTACATTAACATGTTAACTCACATTGCTGAGGATTGGTCACAGATTGGTCTGTCTCACACACTGGCCAACAGATTCAGATGAGCACGTGTTCTAATTAACTGCAGTTGGCACACCGCACCAGCATTACATATAGCCATGGGCCCTTTCCTGTTATCTGACCGTGACTGCTGGTAGCAGCAGTGAGCAGCCTCTACATGTCACAGCATTTTCCTGGAGATTATATAATCATGCAGATTTAGTGGGTTATGGTGTTGTTAAGGTAAGGGGTTCGGATAAGTGTGAGGGCTAGTGCTTTTGGGCTTCTGTGTAAGTTGAAAATGATGTATATAACAGTGGCAGCGCCATCTATCAGCCCCTTGGTCCAACTGCTGCTGCCAGTAGTCGGTGTCACATAACAGGAAAGATCCCAGCCAGGATCCACAATACTAATGATGCAAATCAATTTTGATTGGCGTCAAACATTCACAGCCAATTACAAGTCACTCTGATCTCAGAGATATGGAAACAACAATACTCAAATCAAAATCTTGTCTCATTTCAGTACCATCCAGGCGTCCCCTGCCTCCGCAGGTTCCTGCACGTTCTGAAGATGCAGGACCACCTGCGTCAACTTCCCCTGTAGCAGGGCCCTCCTATCAAAGTCCACCTGGGCCATCCACAAGGTGCCAGCAATTGCCTCCAGCCAGGATAATGGCACCGCCTGGCTCCCAGACAATGTGGGCTGGCCAAATGTGGGGCCACCCAATGTGGTCCCATTCCGGTTGTGCCCCCAATATGGCTTCACAAACAATGCTGCCCTGGAGCATGGGCCCCTGGCAGGGCATGTGGCCCCCACAGGACCAGCAGGCCACTGTGGCCACTCAAGACCAACAGGCCCCGCAGGCCCAGACAGCCGCTGTGGCCACTCAAGACCAACAGGCCCCGCAGGCCCAGACAGCCGCTGCGGCCACTCAAGACCAACAGGCCCCGCAGGCCCAGACAGCCGCTGTGGCCACTCAAGACCAACAGACCCCGCAGGCCCAGACAGCCGCTGTGGCCACTCAAGACCAACAGGCCCCACAGGCCCAGACAGCCGCTGTGGCCACTCAAGACCAACAGGCCCCGCAGGCCCAGACAGCCGCTGTGGCCACTCAAGACCAACAGGCCCCGCAGGCCCAGACAGCCGCTGTGGCCACTCAAGACCAACAGGCCCCGCAGGCCCAGACCGCCGCTGTGGCCACTCAAGACCAACAGGCCCCGCAGGCCCAGACAGCCGCTGTGGCCACTCAAGACCAACAGGCCCCGCAGGCCCAGCCAGCCACTCCGGCCCCGCAGGCCCAGCAGGCGTCTCCCAGGCAGGACACACCAGTAAGCAGTGCCTCCACCCAGAGGACACAGTGGTCTGGGTTGCTGCCAGTTAGTCCTGCGCTGTCAGCGGCCCAGTGCCCGGATTTCCTGGCTCATCTCCAGCATGAGCGTGAGCAAAATCAACAGTTCATGCTGGAGATGAGACGCCATGATGCCAGGCAGCTCGAGGAGAGGAGAAGCAATAACGCCCGGAACTTCCAGGAGAGGAGACGCAACAATGCCCGGAACTTACAGGAGAGGAGACGCAACAATGCCCGGAACTTACAGGAGAGGAGACGCCATAATGACCGAGTCTTGGCTCAAATGACACTGCAAAATCAGCGGATGTTCCAGGAGGCGAGGCGTCATAATCAGTTAATGGAGGAGTACGCCCGAAGGCCTGAAATGGCCCGAGAAGGCCAGCACCAAGACCGGGCTACTCCTTCAAACTCGCCTCCGTCAACATCCCACACCCTGTCCCCAGCATCCAGGCCGGAAGAGCCTCCAAACACCCGAAGAGGTCGGGGCCGGCCTAGAGGACCATCTTCCAAAGGCCAGGAGAGCCAGGAAAAACCCAAGCGAAAGCGGAAATAGGTGAGAACATGTTCATGTTGCATATAGAAGCAATTGATGTCCCAGATCTATTGACGTTGAGGTGTTGCAGTCAATGCGTATATTGTTCTAATTGATGTCTTGTTCTTATCTCTTTAGGTTCCATTTTATTGATGTCCATGGATTTCTGCCTCCCGTTTTTTTTGTTGTAAATATTTGGGAAAGCAACATAAGATTAAACATTATGTATTGCTCACATTATCATTGTTTGTTTCGTTTGTACTGTACCATGATTGGTAAACACCACATGAATGCTACACACCAACGTTATTGGATTAGTACATACATCTTCCTTCAATATACCAGCCCTGTGTTAATGTAGGGTTGGGGTAACAGCCACTAGTGCAGCTGAGGGTGGAGGTAATATTCATGAGTTTGATTACAGTAACGGTGATGCATGATATTCATGTTCATGACACATGGATAGATTAATTCAGGGGAAATATCAAAAGTGAGTCCACCCCTAAGTGAAATTGGCGATTATTTTGTGTGGCCACCATTATTTTCCTGCACTGACTTAACTTTCATGGGGATGGAGTTCCCCAGAGTTTCACAGGTTGCCACTGGAGTCCTCTTACACTCCTTCATGATGATATCATGGAGCTGGTGGATGTTAGAGACCTTGCACTCCCTGTAATGGAGTTGGAACACGCAGTCCAATATCTCCGCTGGTATACGGTACAATATCCAAGAAGCACTACAGTCTCACCATTCCCAACCTGCAATATTTGCCCACACTCAATTGGGAGTCAAATGAATACGGACTTTATTTTGTTGCCCAGAAATATATATATACACATCTCTTCCCACAGGCAATACACACATCCCCCATAGTTGGCCACACAATACACATTGAGGGACAACAGGTGGGTCACACCTCCCGGAGACTACCTGGCTACTTTGATACAATCAGACATTGCTTAGATCATCCTTCTTTGTTATGTCTGATAATGAAAACACTTTATACAATAGACTTCCTTATCCTATGATGAGTCTCTGTACTAGGATTATCTATTATGCCAAGGTCTGCAATAGTCTGGGCTAAGATTTTGCCGAGCAGAAACCAACATACATACAGTATAACAGTATGATCATATTTTAACCATAACCATAAAACAGGGTAAAACAGTGATGGGTTCCGTTACACTCCACATCTTCCATTTGAGGAGTTCCCCACAGATGCTCAATAGGGTTTAGGTCTGGTGACCTACTTGGCCAGTTCATCAACTTTTGACCTTCAGCTTCTTTAGCCAGGCAGTGGTCGGCTTGGAGGTGTGTTTGTTGTCGTTAGCATGTTGTAATACTGCCCTGCGGCCTGTTCTCCTATCTGAGGGATCATGCTCTTTCTCAGTTTGTCACAGTACATGTTGGCATTCATGGGTTCCCTCAAAGAACTGTAGCTCCTCAGTGCTGGCAGCATGCATGCAGGCCCAGACCAAACATATATGCATGTGTATAGATGTTTTTGCTAATATGTTGTGTGGATTCCCACTATATGCATTTACCTAATTATGTCAGATGCTGCCTCCCCTCTCTCTGCATCACTGTTTTGGTTCAAAATGATGGGTTCATCTCATATCAATGTTTTTGTGTTCGTTGTGACTTATCCATTTATCTCTGGCACTGGGGAGCTACAGTCCATTGAGGGAACCATGAATGAAAACATGTACTGTGACATACTGAAGCAGAACATGATCCCCTCCCTTGGGAGACTGGGCTGCAGGGCAACATAACATAACGACCCTAAACACACCGCTAAGACGACACTGCCTTGCTAAAGAAGGTAAAGGTGATGGACTGGCCAAGCTTGTCGACAGACCAAAACCATATTGAGCATCTGTGGGGCATCCTCAAACTGACGGTGGGGGAGTGCAAGGTCTCTAGCATCAACCAGCTCTGATGTATCATTCAGGAGTGGAAGAGGACTCCAGTGGCAACCTGGGAAGCTCGGGTGAACTCCCTGGCCATGAGGGTTAATGCAGTTCTGGCAAATAATGGTGGCCACACATAATTGACATTTCATGTCAATTTTGACATTTCAAATTAAGGGTGTACTCACTTTTGGTGACAATGGTTTACACATTAATGGCTGGGTATTGAGTTATTGATGGGTCCGAAAAATTACTTTACATTGTAGCAGAGTGTCATTTCTTCAGTGTTGTCACATGAAAGGATGTACTAAAATGTTAACAACAATGTGACGGGTGTACTCACTTATGTTAGATACTGTGGCCCTCATTTAATTGCAATTTGGCCAATTGAATAGGGCTTGAAATAAGCACATAACATATATTCTCTGAAAAATGGTTGAGTTAGTAAACATCTCTACCAAATCAAGGTTTTCACTAACTAAAATCTGTTTGACACAATATATGTTCTGTGCTTATTTTGAGCCCCATTCAATTGGCAAAATCGCAATTGAATGAGGCCCTGTATGTTCACTATTAGGATGTGAGCCACTTACAGAAACCTGTCTCATTTGTCTGTTTCTGCGTCAGATAGATTGTTAATACCAACCTTCCCTTATGTTTGAAATCAGTAATGCAAACACACTGTGAGAATTCTATTGACACCCCTAACTGATGGTGCAGAGCACAGATGTGGAGTCTGAAGGTCCTTTTATTGATGTTCCGGAAATGCTATGGTATCAACATTGACGAGGCAGACACAAACAACATCGCAGATAAATCATATTTAATATTTAACGAAATTAACAAGGCAAGCTTGCCACAAAGCCACAGGTTGACTAATCAACACAGGTATGCAAAGGATCATGGTGGAGGGGGGTAGGATACAAAATCCAAGTAACACAGGGAAATAGGGATATGAGAGCAGAATGCAGGCATGGAAAATTACATTGATATGGATGATCAGGGGATGTACAGTATATCAACCAACATTAGGCAATATAATAGATCTCATTATTGTTCCGACATATATATAACAGTCAATAAGGAAACACCATAATAATCCAGAATAAGGTGATATACATATGGGGAGAGCAAAATGTATGCTTGGGTGTTAAACGGACACTCTGATGCCACATCAGAAGTATAAGTGCTCAATCAGTGAATGCTATGAGCCCATAACGTCAGTTCTCACGCAACAATAAGCAGCACATAGATAACCTTGGTCAAAAAGATGGTGACCTGACCAGGACCATATCAGTCAGATGTTACTTATTGCAGAGAACTCACAACAAACAAGGCAATATCAGTGATAGTTTGTTCTCTGATTGAGCATCTATACTCACTGTTGTTGAATATGCATAACTGAAGATTAACGTAACCTCCTTAACTGTTAAGTCCCAAGCCTGGATTTACTCTTCCCCATATGCACAGGGAGTGTCACATCAGCACTGAAGAAAAGATCTTGAAGGGTTGGTGCTGCAGGCTTCACAACAGTCCAAGTAGAGGAGAGGATAGAATGTCTAAACCAATAGGTACCGGTGAATCGAGATAGACTATATGAGCATACACATGCTGTGGATATACCAGGAACATCAGCTGACAGATGTCACATCACATCTGCATTGTATAATGAAATTGTCTCGTGACACATATCGGCTATTCAGTCAAGGTCATCAGATATCAAACTGGATCCAACAAAGCAATGAAACGGACACATGCACATACATGAGGACATTGACATGGCCACGGAATGTCAGGATGTTTATCGTCATGCCTTTGTTTATCGTCATGCCTTGTTCTGACCGGGATCTGGAATACAAACACACAAATAATATATTAGTGGAAACCTTACATATGCCATATGAGCAGCCACCAACAGATGTAGGTATGTCGGCACACGTTAGGCATTGGGATCTCGTACAAGCTAACCATCTGTACGATGATAATGATGGCCCAGACTAATTTGTCCTGATGTGGGAATATTAGGATTAGTCGAATTCTCATTTATTTGTATTGTGCAAACATATTCCGTAACGCTGTACTGGGGAGAAGAACACAAAAATATACAGTATGTAATATTGACAACGCAAGAAAATGGAGGGCCCTGTTTGGAGCGTAAAGTCTGTTGATAAATGATTTGTTCACAAAGGCCCACACAAGATTAGAAAATCACCACTTCCAAGTTAAAGGTAATGGACATGGGGAAGAGTAGATAAGGAATAGCAAGGTTAATAAGTAAGTGAGAGATACATAGGAAGGAGGTTGTGTCAAGTAGAAAGATATGCATTAGTCGGAGAGGAAAGGGATCAGATGTAAAGTGCGATGCACTATTTTGTAATAAGGTATCTGCCCCATGTGGACAGATAATGTAATCTGCAGATGGGACAGTCAGGAGACACATAGTTTAACCACAGCTTGAGTAGGATTAGGTGATGGGCGAATAAAAGGAGAGAGGTGGGCATGAGAGTTGAAATGAAAATGATGCAGACAAAAAGGGGAGAAGTAAAGAAGAGTCTGAGGAAAAGGCAGGGGATGTGAGGAAGAAGACAAGAGAAAACATAGTGGAAAGGGTTAATTGGGATAGTTAGCAGAAGACTTGAGTGACTCAATAAATTAAGGGTAAACAGGGGTGGAGAGAGAGAGAGAGAGAGAGAGAGAGAGAGAGAGAGAGACACCAGTGCATCCTGTAATAGAAAGGGAAGATCACAACTATCACACATTGATACATGTTCGGACATCTACATGTGGTTCTCTACCTTGGATAGATCAAGTGGAGTATTCAACGAAGAGATCTGTTCCCCCAGGACACGTCTGCATGGTCCGATAAACATTTCGGACCGCTTCAGCAATACATAGGGGATGTCTTGGGGAAAAAGAAAGTTAGGCCTACATTAATGGAGTTATTAGTCATTTCCTCTCATGCATACATGCACATGTTTCCCGCAAATACTCACTTACAATGTAGACGCCATTGATGTAGCTGATGTTCTGTTGCTGGCAAGGTTGTTTCCCATGTCTGTGTGGGTAAACAATGTGTTGACACACGGCAACAGTTCTGTAATGGCAATATGATGAGATGAGTCACACAATCCATATGATATATTGCACAATGATTCCTAGTTAACACATCCTTGAGACTATTCCTGTTATCTGACTGAGAATGCTTTTACCAGCATTCGCTGACAAAGAACAGGGGACATCCCCTCTTTGCATCACATGAGGTACATTTATTATGGTTTACAGTATGCTGGTATGTTCATATATCCAGATTGCTAGGAATTGCATTGACCTCCATGGGATGTGGAATAGCATGATCAGACAATGTGAACATTACTGTTCTGGGCAGATGTTTTCAAATACGATTGTGAGGCCTATATCCATTGACATTGTGGAATACATCAGACCATCCATTTAGCTTAGCTTCTTGAGGTTGGCAGATATCAATATATATGATGTGTATGGGAATGTGCGCATACTTACCAGTAACGGATATCAGAGCAGGCTGTATTTGATCCAGTATGAATAATGCGTCACGAGACATATGTTACATCACAAAGCTATCCTCTACTGTGGACTGTTGGATATTCTGGAAGACAATGGGGAAGGAGAAAAGAGATGTATTAGTAACCATAAGCCATGTACATTTGAGTTGGTTGTAATTAGTTTCAGACTTACATGGGAAGTACTCACGAATGACGTGGGCACGTAGTTGTGACCCCTGAACGTTATCCCCACCATCGGGAGGTACTGGACGCTCCGCCGGTTCAAGCGGAGCATCATCAATGTTCCCCAGACAGTTTGCCTGTACTGCTATATTGTGCAGAATACAGCAGGCCATGATGATGTGACAAACCTTCCCTGGTGTATACTGTAGCGCCCCGCCAGTGGAATGTAAACATCTGAAGCGCATCTTCAGGAGTCCAAAGGTGCGCTCTATTACATTCCGGGTTCTGGCATGGGCCGCATTGTACCTCTCCTCCCCCTCTGTGCGTGGATTGTTCACAGGGGTCAACAACCACGGCAAACACCTATATCCTGCATCACCTGAAGGAAACAAAAATGGGAGATGTAGATATGAATGGGAGTTTGTGCTGCTCGTTAAAGCATCTGTAAATATACGCAATGATTAATGTGACGTTAGTTTAGGGATCTCTGGCTTGGAACTTCATACTCCTATGACCACGTCACATCGGGTTAAGCACAGCAACAAGCTACGATGCAATGGCTCAGTCGGCACACCTTCTTTATGGCGCAACAATGGAATAACATTACAGTGGAACATTATGTATATTTTAGGGGATCCTTTATGGGTACTCACCCAGTAGCCACCCAGGTGGAGCTTCTCCAGACTCAAAATAAAGAGGGGTGGATGACTCACGCAGGATATGGGCATCATGAGTACTTCCCGGGAAGCCGGAAACCACATTTTGTATGCGCATGCCTGCATCACAAACAGCCTGTACATTGATGGAATGATAGTGTTTGCGATTTCGGAACATGGCTTCTTGCTCTCTAGGAGGTATCAATGCTACATGTGTACAATCTATAGCACCGAGCACATTGGGGATACCTCCCATTCGAAAGAAATCTGCTTTCACCTTCAAGATCTCTTCCCCAGTGTGGGGAAAACTGATGTATCTGGCAGCTTTCGGAACGATAGCATGGAGGAATGTGCTCAGGCACCTTGAAAGGCTTGCTTGAGACATTCCTCCTACTATGCTAGCAGTGTTCTGAAAACTACCAGATGATAGGATGTGTATGGCGGCTAACATCCGTGTCATGCCTGGGATGGCTCTATTGGTCCGTGAGGAAGGCTCCATGTCCTCCCTCAGGACCGCATAGAGCTCCTCCAGGCTGGCACGGGTTAGCCTAAAACGCTCATACACTTCCACATCAGTTAACCCCTCTAATGTGACTCTGTCCCTGTACACCCTGGGTGCACGAAGCCTCCTGGCCGGCTCCTGGGCCTGCTCACCCCCCTGTGGGTCTGGCTGTGCAGGAGCCCCCACTTCATGTGCCACACCCTCTAGGGGTCTCTCATCTGGCACCCCCATCAGCTGATCACCCACATCAAGGTCCTCCTCCCTGTCTGCAGGTGCCCTCATATCCCCCTGTCCCTGTGCCACTGGAGCTCTCTCCCCTAACTGACCCCCCACCATGACCCTAGGCATGTCCTGTGATGAGCCACTTGCCTGGCTTGGTTCCGGACCACCATGGATTGCATCAGCACGCTCACCCACATTCACTCCCAGCCGCCCCTCTCTGTCACGCCTCAGCCACTCCACAGTCGCATGCCTGACATCCCGGTTTCCACTCTGCAACATTCGAAACAAATATCCATTCATACGACGCTGCGCTCTCCTCACATACCTATACGCTGTACTCATGTTGCTGCTATCCATGATGGTTCAGACTTGCTAATTCATGGATGATGGTGTGGTTATATAGCTTGCTAATTACCCCAGCTGTGATTATCCGTGTTGATTTCACAAATGGAAAAGCTCACTGGTGTATCTAAGCTTCATCATGTTATGAAGTTCCCTGATTATGGATTGGTTGAGCCATTTTAATTAGTAACCCCTAATATTCTGGCCCACATTTGATTTTGGGCCCATGCTCCATGATCTATGTAATGTGGCGTGAAAATATATACAATATTTGTGTTCAAAAATCTAGATGTGATAAAAGAGATGTAAATCAGATAATGTTGATATGTTTAGGGGACACATTCTATTCTTTCTGAGTGCTAAAGGGTTAATTTGGCTGCCATTTTGAGGATGTACATGACACCACAAAAATCTCTTTTATTAACATATTTGATCATTGTGGATTGTTTTTACAGTAATTCGAATGCCTTTTATTGCTTCCTTTACACTTTTAGGGCCCTTTCAGCCCTGTTTCATTACAATGCCGTAAGTGCATCGTGTGGACTTCAACGGATGCGGCCGTAACTTAAATCTAGCCAGGCGTGAATCGCGGCCTTCCGAATGTAGGAAGGCCGTGACGTTTAGGCGCGCACGCAAGCTGGAAGGGGGACGGACTAGCCGCGCCCGGCACGAACTATCCAATAGCGGAATCACGCATCGCGCCACAGGTCGCACAGCCAATCACTTACGGGATAGAGCATTTGATTGACAGTGGGAGTGAATAAATAGGAATGACACGCACCCACGCCTCGACTGTGTTGTGATTTCGGACGAAGTAGCACGCGGTTCCAGGAGCTAGGTGGTTGAGAGTAGGTAAGTTGCTTTATTATCAAGTCGCGGTTTAAGTTCTTTTTACGGGAATCCGTTACTACATTTACGGATGCCGATGTAAAGAAGTACAATTGTGTTTTTGGCTTGTTTATAGGTGTTTGGAGGTAGTTTGGAGAGTTTGTGAGTTTATATCCGGCCCATAGGAGTTTGGAGGGAGGTAAGTTGCATTGTACATGCTTTTCATCCTATAAAGCTGTCTTTTATTTGTATGTTTTGCCAATTTCTATATTTACTGAATACACTGGTGAGAGGTACAATTGTGTTTTTTGCTTCTTTATAGGTGTTTGGAGTATTTTTGGTTGTGTGGGAGTTTGGATCCGGCCCATAGGAGTTTGGAGGGAGGTAAGTTGCATTGTACATGCTTTTCATCCTATCAAGCTGTCTTTTATTTGTATGTTTTGCCAATTTCTATATTTACTGAATACACTGGCGAGAAGTAAAATTGATTTCTTTTCTTGTTTATAGGTGTTTGGAGGATTTGGGATCTTTGATCCTGCCCTTAGGGGTTTGGAGGGAGGTAAGTTGCATTGTACATGCTTTTCATCCTATCAAGCTGTCTTTTATTTGTATGTTTTGCCAATTTCTATATTTACTGAATGCACTGGCGAGAAGTACAATTGTGTTTTTTTTGCTGTTGGCCTATAGGTTTGGCGAGTTTGTTTTTGTGGGGAGAGGAGTTTTGTGGAGGGAGGTAAGTTATTTATATTTTTCAGTTTAATATTAGATCGGTCTCTCTCTCTCAAAATCTCTCTCTATCTCTCTCTCTCTATATATATATATATATAGAGAGAGAGAGAGATTGATTATGAGTTTGATTATGAGTTTGATTATGAGTTTGATTATGAGTTTGATTATGAGTTTGATTATGAGTTTGAGATTGAGTTTGATTTTGAGTTTGATTTTGAGTTTGATTTTGAGTTTGATTTTGAGTTTGATTTTGAGTTTGATTTTGAGATTGAGTTTGAGATTGAGTTTGAGATTGAGTTTGAGATTGAGTTTGAGATTGAGTTTGAGATTGAGTTTGAGATTGAGTTTGAGATTGAGTTTGAGATTGAGATTGAGATTGAGTTTGAGTTTGAGATTGAGTTTGAGATTGAGTTTGAGATTGAGTTTGAGATTGAGTTTGAGATTGAGTTTGAGTTTGAGATTGAGTTTGAGATTGAGTTTGAGATTGAGTTTGAGATTGAGATTGAGTTTGAGATTGAGTTTGAGATTGAGTTTGAGATTGAGTTTGAGTTTGAGATTGAGTTTGAGTTTGAGATTGAGTTTGAGATTGAGTTTGAGATTGAGTTTGAGATTGAGTTTGAGATTGAGTTTGAGTTTGAGATTGAGTTTGAGATTGAGATTGAGATTGAGTTTGAGATTGAGATTGAGATTGAGTTTGAGTTTGAGATTGAGTTTGAGATTGAGTTTGAGATTGAGATTGAGATTGAGTTTGAGTTTGAGATTGAGTTTGAGATTGAGTTTGAGATTGAGTTTGAGATTGAGTTTGAGTTTGAGATTGAGTTTGAGATTGAGTTTGAGATTGAGTTTGAGATTGAGTTTGAGATTGAGTTTGAGATTGAGTTTGAGATTGAGATTGAGTTTGAGTTTGAGATTGAGTTTGAGATTGAGTTTGAGATTGAGTTTGAGATTGAGTTTGAGATTGAGTTTGAGTTTGAGATTGAGTTTGAGATTGAGATTGAGTTTGAGATTGAGATTGAGATTGAGTTTGAGTTTGAGTTTGAGTTTGAGATTGAGTTTGAGATTGAGATTGAGATTGAGTTTGAGATTGAGTTTGAGATTGAGATTGAGATTGAGTTTGAGTTTGAGATTGAGTTTGAGATTGAGTTTGAGATTGAGTTTGAGATTGAGTTTGAGATTGAGATTGAGATTGAGTTTGAGTTTGAGATTGAGTTTGAGATTGAGTTTGAGATTGAGTTTGAGATTGAGTTTGAGATTGAGATTGAGATTGAGTTAAAGATTGAGATTGAGATTGAGATTGAGTTTGAGATTGAGTTTGAGATTGAGATTGAGATTGAGTTTGAGATTGAGATTGAGATTGAGTTTGAGATTGAGTTTGAGATTGAGTTTGAGATTGAGTTGTAGATTGAGTTTGAGTGAGATTTCTACACATATTTGCAATACACATAGGTGTTCCAAACTGCTTCTTCAATGGGGCTTGACAATAACTTTTTTTTAGCCTAGAACAGCAGGACCATGTAGTTCCTACTACCTCTGGTACAGAGGATGGCTTCAGGATAGGTACCATGCCCATGAATATGTGCAGAATATAATGCAGATAGGATATTAGTGACCTCAGACATGGTCCACTCCCCACACATGATAGAAGCACACAGTAAATAGCCGCATGCCTTGTATATATGCAAACTGTAACTGACCCTTCCACATTGTTTATGAAAGTATTGATCTAGCGTGTTTCATCAGCGCCTCTCAGGTCCAGAGTGAGAGGTGCTGTACACCCCTCCCACTGCTGTCACAGGCTCTTTCCACTTAAGGTTGATTACTGCAGTTAGTTCCAACATTGATATCCAAGCAGAAATAGTGTTATAGGCGATCAGAATGGGGGACGAGCGTGGAGGAGGCAAACCCACTAAAACATTTCTTTCTTTCTCTTTCTTTTCTTTTCAGGTGGTGATGGAGGGAGAGGAGCAGAGGGTGGAGGAGTGGCAGGGAGTCCCGGGGCGTGGAGGTGGGGAAGAGGAAGGGAGGAGTGAGGAGGAGGTACTAGTGGAGGAGGGGGAGGTAGTGGAGGAGGAGGTAGTGGAGGAGGAGGTAGTGGAGGAGGGAGGAGAGGAGGAGGGAGGAGAGGAGGAGGAAGGAGGAGGAAAGAGGGAGGAGAGGAGGAGGGAGGAGAGGAGGAGAAGGAGGGAGGAGAGGAGGAGAAGGAGGGAGGAGAGGAGAGGAGGGAGAAGGGAGGAGAGTAGAGGAAGGAGGGAGGAGAGGAGAGGAGGAGGGAGAAGGGAGGAGAGGAGAGGAGGGAGAGAGGAGAGTAGAGGAAGGAGGGAGGAGAGGAGAGGAGTAGGAGGGAGAGAGGAGAGTAGAGGAAGGAGGGAGGAGAGGAGAGGAGGAGGAGGGAGAGAGGAGAGTAGAGGAAGGAGGGAGGAGAGGAGAGGAGGGGGAGGGAGAGAGGAGAGGAGAGGAGGGAGGGAGGAGAGGAGAGGAGGAGGAGGAAGGAGGAGGAGGAGGGAGAGTGGAGAGGGTCCTCATCCCCAGGCAGAAGAGCAAGAGGCTGTCGGCAGGTCCAGGGCCCACAATTATAGCCGGGAGGAAAACAGGGTCCTCCTGGAGGCCATCCGTGCCCGCCCCGTCATCACCTCGGGGGGTAGGGAAGTAAAGGCTGGGCCCCGTGCTACTGCTTGGCAGCAGGTGGTGGATCTGGTCAACGGTGTGGCGGGCCGTGGACGGTGTCTGCGGTCCATTAAGCACCGGTTTGACGACATCAGGGCCGCGGTGAGGAGGAAGATGGTGCAGGAGGCCGAGGGGCGGAGGGTCAAGTACCTTGCCCATGAAGGGATTGCAAGGGCCATGCTTGCACCCTCCGACGCAGCTGGAGCATCAGGCCCGGTGGAGCAGCAGGACCCAGCCTCCATGGCAGGTGAATATGACATACAGCAACATGCCACCACATGTGCATCACACACACTACACATGGCCATGACAATGACATGTCAGCTCCATGAAATAACAAGGGATAGATGGATGCATCGTTAAATTCATGAAGCTGACAAATCACTGTCATTCATGGTCACCACAACAGTAATCAAGCAATAGAGCAGGTGTGTCCAAACGCGGTCCTGGTGGGCCACACACATGGCTGGATTTGATAACCCTGCTGCGCACAGGTGAGTCAATCGCTTCTTCATTCATCCTGATTGACTCACCAGTGCACAGAAAGGATATCTTCCAATCTGGGAAAGAGTTTGGACACCCCTGTAATACAGAGTCCATGTATTGGTGTGCCCGTTCAGCCTACGCAGTTACAGACAGCAGCCGTAATACAGATAGAGTTGTGAGCCGAGAACCATCCAGAACAGAAACCTAAGAATAGATAACAGCTAGTATAAGATAGCTAATCAGAGTAGCAAAGAGGAGAATCATCCATATTCAAGGCTAGATGTCAGATAATTAGAAATGAACACATATCAATGAGCTAATCAACATACTAATGACATGTACCTTTCTTCTCTATCTCTCAGCATCCAGGAGGAGCTCTGGGTCCTGTGACCATAGCGAGGAGGCGGGGCCATCAGCCCCGTACCAGGATCCTCCAGCACAGGGGGAGGAGGAAAGGAGATCAGAGGGCTCGGAGTCAGAGGATGGGCTGGTCATTGACCTTGCGGGGTCACCTGCCCCAAGCCCTGGGCCTATGCCCATCCTCGAAAGGCTTGCTCTGGGGCCCTCATCCCCCCAAGGGACAGCACCTCCTTCCCCACAAAGTGTGCTGGCCTGGTCACCACCGGGCACATTCTCCCCACCGGCTCCAGCTGTGGACCTCCCCGCATCACCTCACCACGCCCACCCAGCGGTGTCGTCGCCACAGAGCCAGGCTGTGCAGGTGGAGACACTGGCCGTCCTGAAGGAGCTGCTGGCCAGCAGCCAGAGGATTGAGGCCAACCAGCTCCGGATGGATGCCAGCATCTCTGCCCTAAGGTCACAGATGACCCACAGCCTGGCCAGGCTGTCCAGGGAGGTGAGGAGGCACCACATGACATCGGAGCACCTTCAGGTCAGGCTGCTCAGACATGCCATGGTCCCCAGCCCAGCATCAACGGGGATCTCACAATCCCCCAGCCAAGAGCAGCCTGGCCCCTCCTCTCCTCCCATGTGTCCGCCACCGCCCAGACCACCGCTGCCTGGCACCGCCCGCCCCCCCCCCCCCCCCCCCCCCCACCATCACCACCAGAGGGGAGACGGAGGATGGGCACAGGTGATGTGGGTCCTGGGCCCAAGCGGAGGAGGACATAGGGTCTCATTCAATTGCAATGTGGCCGATTGCTAAGGGATCAATTTGAGCACAGAGCATATTTTCTACAGATGTTTGTAGTTAGTGAACTTCTCTCCAAAAGCAAGGTCTTCACTAACTACAAACGTCTGTAAATAAATATATGCTCTGTGCTTATATAGAGCCCTTTTCAATCGGCCATATCGCAATTGAATGACGCCCATAGGGTCTGCAGACATGTTTTCGCCTTCTCAACAGCACTCCTCAGTGACCATCAATTGGTCACAGGTTAAACACAACACAAAGGGCCTCATTAAAATGTGATTTGGGCAATTGAATAGGGCTCTATATAAGCACATAGTATATTGGTTTTACAGAAGTTTTTAGTTAGTGAAGACCTGGCTCTTGCATAGAAGTTCCCTAACTAAAAACTTGCTTTCAAAAAGATGCTGTGTGCTTATATAGAGCCCTATTCAATTTGTTACATAGCAATTTAATGAGGCTGTTAATTAGTAGTGTGACCAATACATTGTCACTAAGGAGTGCTGTTGAGAAGAGATGCTGCAGGCCCTATGATGTTTTCAGGCCTTATTTTTTAGGTTTTGTCTTTTTTTTTAATTTTTTTATTTTAGGTCCATGAAGGCATCTCCTACATCTGCAAGCATTGTGGAGGAATTATGAGGTGGAGGGTTTTCCCAGTGCCTCTCAGGTAGACATGCCTTCAATGGCAGCCCCCTTAACATGTAGCTCCCACAATCTTAAAGCTATCATATAGCCACATATCTCCAACATGATTGTTGGTAGCTTAAATGTAGACTAATACCGCTATGGCGGTGGACTTGCAAAGTCTCACAATGGCATGTTAATAACAGCCAGCATTAATATATGCACTAGTGACGCATGTGATCCTGACCTCAATAGCAGTCTGAGAACAGATCTTTGGGTCTGATGTAAGAAACAGTGAATCTGGCTGCTGACCTTTGTGTCCTCTCCATAATAATGGCTATTTGCCCATATTTCTGATTATCCACAGACCTAGCTAATGGTTAGTAAAGCTTGCAGATGGGAATCAGGTGAGTTGGTATATTGGTACAGTATTTAGAACTGTACTGTACATACATCGTGATTCTAAATTGTTTTGGATCCTCCTCCGCATTTTTTGATTTGAACACTTCTTTCAGATCTTTGTTTGTTCAACACACTGTATGTGTGAAACTGGATTGGATTACACAGTCCAAAGGTTGAATCATCTGTTTAATTGAGCAGATCTAGTTACAAGTTGTATGTGCTATGCACATAAATGGTTTCTTCAGTTAAATGAAGAGATTTCTGGTTCCGGTTGCAGCATGTGACCCTGGTAGGTGCTATGCATCATGCTTATTCTAGACTATTAGATTGACCCCTGTAGGTTTCCCCTTTTTTCCAGCCTCTTGCTCTTCAAGGACCCGCCCACACCACACCCATGATATTAATGCAGTTTTGACCACTGCTGATTGTGGTCTGTGTATCAAATAAAGCTTTGTTATACTGTTATGTGAATGCACAATCTTGACCACTGCTGATTGTGGTCTGTGTATCAAATAAAGCTTTGTTATACTGTTATGTGAATGCACAATCTTGACCACTGCTGATTGTGGTCTGTGTATCAAATAAAGCTTTGTTATACTGTTATGTGAATGCACAACTTGACCACTGCTGATTGTGGTCTGTGTAAAAAATAAAGCTTTGTTAGACCTTTCTGACTGCGTCCATGTGTTATGAATATGTTTGGTTCAGGGAAATCCACATGCATTACATTAGTGTCACATTCCTCTAAATGTAAACTGATGAGCCATAGTTAACATGCAATAGATCAATACATCTAAAACTGTTGAGGAGTCAGAATAGCTTGAGATATCATCTGATCCCAAATATCATATCTACTACTAATATAGGGTTAATACCCATGACAAGTCTGATGAGCGATACTGTGGAGTAGGAACATTCCCCTGAGGGCCTACAATGAATAGGACAGGTGACACTGGAGTGCTTTTCCAGTTCCTTCTCTAGTTGATTGGGATTAGTCTGACCTCTCTGATAAGACGTACCCCCCTACACTGGCCCGATGTAGGCTAGCTCACAGCTTCATTGAAGTACACAAACCCCTTCACCCACATCACTTAGCATATGTGTGAATACAGTTAGTTGCCCAATAATGAACATGCATTGGCTAAATATCCTTTGGTTATCATATGTTGTAATGGTCATGCACATGCCAATCTGACAAACCATGCTGCAACATGCATAATATGATTAAAGCCACACTACCCAATTCAATATCAAGAGTAAAACATGAGTCAGGTCATATGAACCCTTTGCCACGCACATGAGCTCTATTGGGATCCCTTAAATCTCTATCTAATTGCATATACATCTAGCTCATCACATCTACATTAGAGAATACAAATAGTGGCCAAATCAGACCGCCACTTGGCATATATCAAGTACCAGGGGAATATTTCATTATATGTGGTTAAGTTCTTCAGTTGTGTCCGACTCTCCGTGACCCTATGGACTGCAGCACATTCAGCTAGGTCTCTGCCTTTGCTGTTCTCCAAAGTTTGAAGGCCAAAGAGATTGGAGTGGGTTGTCAGTTCCTTCTCAAGTGGATTGGACCTTGTCTGATCTCTCTGCTATGACCTGCCCACCTACAGTAGCTCCCAGCTTCATTCAGGTACACAAGCCCCTTCACACTACTTAGCAATGCTGAAGGGGACCAGGGTAACATGCACCACACATATTTACTCTGACCCATCAGGAAGGGCCGCAAGCTCTGGGATCGACAGCAAACTCACCGCCATCAGGCATAATCTCTGCTACGCCCATCCTGGTGGGAGCCATGTGCCAGGTGTCTAGTTATTCCCATTTGGTGAACCTCGAAACTGTTCTGCTATTTATCACTTTACATGGGTGAGGGTTGCTAAGTGGTGGTGGTGGTGGTGAAGCAGCTTGTGTACCTGAATGAAGCTGTGGTCTACTGTAGGTGGGCAGGTCATAGCAGAGAGATCAGACAAATCCCAATCCACTAGAGGAGGAACTGACAACCCACTCCGATCTCTTTGGCCTTCAAACTTTTGAGAACAGCACAGGCAGAGACCTAGCTGAATGTGCTGCAGTCCATAGGGTCACTGAGAGTCAGACACAACTGAAGAACTTAAGCACATATAATGAAATATTCCCCTGGTACTTGATATATGACAAGTGGCGGTCTGATTTGGCCACTATTTGTATTCTCTAATGTAGATGTGATGAGCGAGATGTGTATTCTATCGTTGATCAACCATATAGCGTGCATCGAATGTGCGCTGTCATCTACGCACCGACACATGCGCGCATCATCAACAGCAGGCCCGAGAGGAGGCTAGCGGATCTAATGATTAGGATTAGGCAGTGGGGTGTAAGGATTAGGATTAGGCTGCGGCTACAAGGGTTAGAAGGGTTTATGGCATTAGGTCATATCACTTGCGCCCTTTCATCGACGGCCAACAGTCCAAAATATTAGAACTGCGCAATGATGTGGGACCACTCATGTCAGCTGCATGTTGTCAAAACACATTTGCTGTGCGCGCCAATATTGGGGTGACATATTCTATTATGGGGCTGTTTTAGAGGCTACAATGGAACCTATATGTGTGCTGACCAATCAAACATATGAGGAATATTAAACTAATTTGAAGTCTTGTTAATTTGTAGGCTGTAATGCTTGGGCCTCCATTTTAGGGTTACAGCAGTTACATGCAGACTGCAAAAACCGTAACAAAATGGATACCTTTAACCTCCAAGCACGTACGGCCTTTAAAAACGAGCTGCGGGCTTGGAGGACAGCCCGCACGGGCTTGAATACGGAGCTACGGGCTTGGTCAGTGAAGTCCGTGGGACTTGTACGGATTTTAAAATCAAAGTACAATTTGGCGATGTGCAAGCTTGAGAATGTTTGGCTAGTAATCCTCATGCCCCCCCATTATGTTCCCCATCATTTACAGTGCTTTGCAGTGCTGGATTGAATATATATTGGCTATTACAATGCTTGGTTTGCGGCCCTCCATCTCCAAACCCGTACGGGTTTGAACAAGGACCAGCCCGCGGAACTACGGGACGTAAAGTAATCCGTGAATAATATATCTGATTTGGGCTGATGTGCAAGCTTGAGAGGGTGTTGCTATTAATCCTCGTGTCCCCCATTATGATGCCTAGCATTTACGGAGCTTTACAGTGCATTCTCGATTTTATATTTGCATTTTCAGTTTTCGGACTTTGCGGCCGGAAAACAAGATTTACGGGCGCTGTGAAAAAGCTTCCGGCCGTTTGCATGATATGCGGCCGGCCGGAAGGGGATATCCTTGCGGCGCCGTATAATTGAATTGCAAGGTAAAAGTAGCTCTACACGGGGCCGTAAGATGGCCGCAAGGAATCGCAGCTTTGCGGCCGTTTTACGGCCGATAATTGAATGAGGCCCTTAGAGAGCAAGGTGGATACTGAGAAATATCTTATATTTGACCAATATTAGACAAGATGAGAATTATTCTAATGGCAATCTAAAGCTTTGAAAATGCATAGGGAATACATTTGTATAAAAGCTTTATTACATAGTTACATAGTTACATATTAATTAAGGTTGAAAAAAGGCTTTCAGTCCATCAAGTTCAACCTGTTAAGATCTTCTCTGATCTGCAATATGCGGATTAGTTATTAATTAATTCGTTGTTAAATAATTGTTAATACTATAGTATTGGAGGATGAATAAAGAGTTAGTACATCAAGTTCAATCTTTTTAGATCTCTATTGATCTTTTTAATATGTGGACTATTTATTATTAATTGTTAATTGATCCAGAGGAAGGCAAACAGAAAAAAAATGGAGGAGGACAGTCATTTCCATCAAAATAGCCTAACATTTCGGAACATCGACGTATAGCCTTGTATGAAGACTTCTAAAGTTAGAAATACAAGCCATAAATATGCATGTAAGAATAGATGTACGATTGTATCTAATTACTTAATGGGAGATAAGGAAATAGATATCAGGAATGTAAATATTCTTGTAATATTGTTGCATTTTATATGTTAACTAGCGACTTGCCCGTCAAAAAATGACGGCAATGTGATGTATATGTTTGTGAAGTTGTTTAGTTATTTAAATATATTTTTGACCCTTGTAAGTATTGTGATATGAACATGTATTTTTGTAAAATGTTGATGTAATGGTTTTTTAACATGAAATTTGTATCTGAAGAATTGTTCACTTTAATATACATAGAATCCAGAGGAAAGTAAAAAGTAAAAAGACTTTTTGAAACGTCCCGAATTTTAACATGAAGTTTAAAATATATGTAAGCAATAACCTTAAAAGTATATATTTTTAAAATTGAACTTTATTTTTTATGTAACTTTGGAAGTTTTGCAAAACATTTGTCTAATTTTGAACATTATAAACAGGAACATAGTAAATACATTTTGTAACATAATTTTGAATTAAAAGTATTAACATTTGAATGTAAAAACAGTTTAACTTTAAATTAATCAGTATTAACATGCAATTTGTATCAGAATAATTGTTAAGTTTAATATACATTGAATGTAGAGGAAGGCATACAGTAAAAACTCTCCTTAAACCGTACGTAATTAAAGTAATTCATTACTGAGCACATAAACTGGCGATAAACATTAATGTAGGTAGTAATGTTAAGATAACAGAGAATATTTACATTGTGATTCAAAAGGTGCTTGAGCTCTTAACATGAACTTTGTAATATGTTGAATGAAATAACTTGAAAATATTGTTATTAAACTTGTAACATTAGAAACATTAACATAGTGACTTAACATTTTAACATAATTTTTCATAGAAATGCAAGGCAAGTATTTTGTGAGGCGAATTATCCATAAACATGACTTCCATTAATTATGACTGAATTAAACAACCAATTGTTTTGTATTTTTGAATGTTTTTCCAAAATGTTTGCATGGCTTTAGTTTGTATCCTGCAAAGTTATAGTACTTCATAGTAGACAATGTTTTTAGTAAAAATACGTCCATCTTCTAATAAATCACCTTGACTCATTGTTTTCAATGTAAACTTTAATAGCCTGTGGATTTTTGCACCGTGACAACGCAACGTACAATTGACCATGTGCAAAAACTGGTTCTTCCAAGAAAATACCCACAGATTTGAAAGTTTGACCTTGTGATTTATTAATGGTCATGGCAAATGCCATAATAATGGGAAATTGTCTTCTTTGAAGTATAAAAGGGAGACTACTTTCACTTGGTGCTAAATCTATTCTTGGTATGAAAACTCTCTCTCCTTTATGGGTCCCAGTTAAAATTTCAGCATCTATAAAATGGTCCTTTAATTGTTGAACAATTAATCTTGTGCCATTGCATAGGCCTTTTTTGGGGTTCATATTTCGCAGTAACATGATAATTGCACCTTTCTTTAGCTGCAAAATATGTGGTGGCATTCCAGAAGGAGTTAAAGAGTTTATGAATTCAGTTGAAAAGTTTGCCTGACTTTCATTGTCATCAGCAAGTACAGAATCAGCACTGTGATCATTTCTTTGTGTTGCATAATTTTTTTTAAAGATTTCATTATTGAGTATTAATGCATCTTTATTTTTACACGTCAGTATAATTTGGTTGGCAAGCTCGGAATATTCTTCGTTATTTATGCTCCCTTCAAATATAGCCGATATAATATCTTGTTGACAAATCATATGAGGTGGGATCTCTACAGTGTCGTCAGGTAAATGTAGTATTTTTTCTGTTCTGCCTTCTCCAATTTTAAAAAGCCAATCATTGAAATCAGTTTGGCCTTCTGATCTCATATTTTGTTGCAGTTGAAGATGGGTAAAATGTTTCCATACTGTACTTGACTTTATACATGTTTCGATAATGTCTGTTAGATTTCCATGTACAACGACAGGTAATGTTTGTCTAAAATCGCCACCCAACAACATTACCTTTCCACCAAATGGAAAAATATTATCCATGACTTCACGAAGCAAACGGTCAATACATTGGAGGGCATAGCATGACATCATTGTGGCCTCATCTATTATAATTAATTTACATTTCTTCAATTTCTTTGCTTGTAAGGATGTCATGCGAATATCTGACACAGAATTTTCTAAAAAAGGCACTGGCAGTTTAAATCCACTATGAACAGTTCTTCCACCTTCTAATAAAAGTGCAGCAATTCCAGTAGTGGCAAACGCCATTGCTATTTTTCCTTGTGCTCGTACTGAACTCATTATTAAATTGTACAAATATGTTTTTCCTGAGCCGCCAGGTCCATCAAGATAGAAATAACGCTCTGTCACCATGTCATCATCTATAGCATTTTTAATGGCATGAAATGCTTGCAATTGTAGTGTATTTAAAGTTGCAAGTCTTTCTTCTGTTCTTTCTGCTTGTAGTTGAATGTCATAGTCTTCAAAGTTAATGTCATCTATAAGACCTGGATCAGGCAAATTAAAACTTGTACAACTTAATCCATGAGTTAAAAAGACTTCTTGGATTTCCATTAACGCTTTTAAGTGTGCAATGGGTTCATTGTATCGTCGCATAAAATCATCAGCCATATTACTTTTAAAAGTCTCCCACAAAGCTAATGCATTTGGAGCATTTGAGAAGATACAAATAAAAGCAAATTGTTCTCTCATCTGTCGTGGCATTTGACATTGTGCTGCTTCTTCTAAACATCTTTCCCACTCTGTATCATCAGGGAGTAAGTTTCTATGTCTTGCAGCTAAATGGAAGGATTCATATACAATGTCATTAACAGTTCTTAATTGTTCAAAACTTTGTGCTCCTGGAACATTTAAAAGTAATATCCGTAAGCAAAAACGTTCAACATCTCTTGGACTGACTGTGTAAATTCGTGGAATTATTTTATTGCCTCTGGTTTTTCTTGGTCTCCATAATCCATTCACAAAAACATAGTGATATGGAATTTCAATATATAAGTATTGTGTTGCTTCAGCATCAGTGGAATTTAATGCAAACCATGCAGTTAGTGTAGTGTGACGATCTTCACTTTGGGCCAATGCATTCATTTCATTTCCAGCATGGAAATAGACTAAATGTCGTTGTGGCAAATGTACTGCTAACCTATATACTGCATGTGATCTATCGTGCATTTCAAATTTTAAAAGCCGCCACATAGCTTCTGGCGCACTGACATAGCGAGCATCTACATGAGATGAAAGTTCATCATGTACTAACTCACTACTTTCAGGGTTGTCTGCACTTTTGACGACTACAGTAGCTGCATCGTAACCTTTGTAAATATATTTGTAGACATATTTAATGGATTTGATGGAAGTGCAGGCTTCTACGTTGATGTGGGCGTTGTACTTCATGAGTAAATGTGGATTGTAGGGTACTACATATCTATTGTCCACTTTTTTTCCACGAATAATGGCACTATCTCCTTCTCTTCTTTTATAAAGTGGATATCCATCACAATTTGCATATGTTTTGTCTCTATAATCTTTTGGAAAATCTTTTGAACATTGATTATTTTCCATACATGGTGATTGTGGATTAAGGTCTCCACAGGGTCCATGAATCATGCGATGAGTAACAATCTCATATAGTCTACCATATAGTTCTGGATCTGGTAGTTCAGCAACTATGACTGCATCCACTTTGTCCGAAGTATCTAATTTATCTTTCTCTTGAAGTATTATGAGAAGATGTGCATGTGGAAGGCCTCTTTTTTGAAATTCAATGGTATATACATAAGCAAGACATTTTCCAAATAACTGATTTATAGTGAAGACACGTATTAATTCATTTAATTTGATCTTAAAAACTCTGGCTACTAAATCTGGTCTATCTGAAGCACTTTGTCCAAGAAGTAGATTTTGATTAATTTCTGGCCATTGTGGATTACATGTAAATGTCACAAATAAATCTGGTTTTCCAAATGTTGTCACAATAGCCATAGCATCATTTTATCTTTCTCTCATATTTCGAGGAGATCCTTGAAAGGAAGATGGTAAAATGATGGCTTTGCCAGCTGTCATGTCTCTGCTTGTAGCCACGTCAGCAACATAGTCCATGAGTCCAGAATATTGTTCTACACGTAGTTTATCTTGTTGATATTTTATAAAGTTTAAATTATTTGCCTCAACTTGCAAATATTAATCAATAATCCATTGTTGGGTTAGTTTTCCACCACATAAAATTGGATTAAATTCATCTCTAATGGCAATTTGAGCTACTTTAAATTCAAGCATAGAAACATTATTTCGGATTCTGGCTTTAGCATTTGGGTAACTGGGAAGGGTTAATTTTGGTTGCCAACCTGCTTCTCCATGTGGGAAAAAGATGGGATATGTCATTGGATCTAAATTTGGACTTAAGATATTAATATTAATAAATGGTTGCTCCTCATTTCTGGGATATACTCTAATGTCTCTTTGAAATGGTGGTTCTCCTTCATCATTCTGAAATACCATTGCAACTTCATTTGATGTTGGCAAGTTATAACAAAGTTTATCAGTATGTCTGTCTCTTTTAAGCACCATATTAACCTTTGGCATGGGTAATTGATGTCTTTGTGCATGAAGTTGTTCATTTTCTACTTCTGCCAATTTTTTGTATGCTTTACTGTAGGGATTGTTGTCCATAATGTTATTTAGCTCTATGAAAACACTGGGTAAGCATTTTTTATTTTCTTCCATCTGCATACGTTGGTCAACAGCTTCCATTGTATCTAGGACATATAGTTGAGCGAATTTTCTTTGCTCTCCTTCCTCTGGATGTAAATGTGAAGTACGATGATAAATTTGTCCTTGGACTTTAAAACAGTAAGGACCATGTCCTGGTACATTAGCAGCTAATGTTGCCCCCATAGATGCAAATGATATGGCACTATTGTAGGATCGTATGTTTGTCTTAAAATTTTTCTAATTTGGAAAAGTAGGTTCAGTCATAATATTTTGTAAATAGGTTGGAAATTGTTTCCTTTCTGGAAGTTTGAACTTTCCTTTTTGACAACAACTAATAAATTGTCCATCTCTGGGTCTCTCCTGTTTAAAATAATAAGCCTCACAAAATTGACATTGAGTACTCATGTCCCCACAACTATGAACCTCTACTGCTAAAGACTTGAGTAAAGGACAATTTGCAAAGCATATCGGATGTTGACTTTCATATTCATCAGGTGAAAAGTCATGAAATGTTTCAACAACAGGTTCTAAAGGTTTAGTTTTTTTCGTGGCTTTTCTTGGTATATGTTGTCCTTGTTTTGTTGAAATGTCCTGTAAGTTTTTAGTAAGAGTTTGTAAATGCTTTGTTTTTGTAGTTGCTTTTTTTGGTCTGTTTTGACTGGTATCTTGTAAAATGTCATCTGATGTTTTAGGAACAGTTTGTAAATGCTTTATTATCTTTTTATTTTTTTTGGTTGTATCTTTCATTTTTGCAGCTGATATTCTTTTATTTGCAAGTCTTTTGCGTTCTTTTTCTCGTCGAATTTCTTTCTCCTCCGGTGTCTGCTGGGCAGCCCATCTCTCTTGTCTTTCTCTAGTTTGACGTCTTTTCTTCTCTTCTTTGGTCTCGTTATCAGCCATATTAATCTGTAAAGGAAAAAAAATAAATGTAATTGTGTATATTTTAATTTTTAATTCCTTTTAAAGATTCTTGTGCACAATTGGTGAAATAAAAGGCAAATCATTAATGTATCATTTATATTTAGTTAAAATTATAATTCCTGTCCTCACTGGCTAAGAATTTGGCCAATGGAATACTGCTATAAATAAGCATGTAACATATTTTTTTAAAATAATGGTTTTATTTATAAAAAACGTTGTTTGTGGATACATAATTACCACTGCAAAACTTCTTTGCTAAAAAATAAATTGATGTGGTTATTGAGCTATGTATTGCATAATGGCAATTTAAATAGAATAAGGGAGATAGTAAATTTATTTTTTAATTTTTCTGTTGACACGGATGCAACTGAAAGCAGTTTCTTTAGTTTTCTACTTTAGTACTTATTATACTGTACCTTGTTTGAAGTGTAATTTAAATCTGAATGTTTGTTGTTCCTTGGTTGAAAATCGTTGTCCAATGGTGTGGTCCTCTGTTGGAAGTCCTCGTCCGATGGTGTTGTCCTGTGTGTAAAATCCTGGTCTGGTCCTGTGTTGAAAGTCCTCGTCCGATGGTCTGGTCCTGTGGAGAAAGTCCTCGTCCGATTGTCTTCACGCAGTATCTGTTGTAATATAAAATAGAAAATGTTGTTTGAGTGAAATGTCTTTTAAATAAGTAAAAAATGTATGAATTTAGCTGTATTGTATCAGTTATGGTTATTTTTTTCTATTTTTTTTATTTTTTACTTTCTGTACAATCCCACGACTTTTGTTATTCTTATTTAAGGTTCTTAGTAAGGCTTGTGGGTTGTGATATATTAAATAAGAATATGAATTTATTTTGCTATGTGTTTATGTTAGTTTTTGTACAATCCTGTTTTGTGCGCACCACTTGTAGTATACTTATTTAACCTTTATTGGGATGGTTATAGTTAGTGAAACATGAAATAATCTAATTAATGTAGTTTGCTATGTGTTTGTGTTAGTTTTTGACAATCCTATTTTGTGCGCACCACTTGTGCAAAAGTTATTTATTCTTGATTGTACTGGTTATAGGTTGTTAAACATTAAAGAAGAATGTTAATGTAGTTTCCTATGTGTTTGTGTGATTTTTTGTACAATCTTATTAGGTGCGCAACACTTTTGTTATGCTTATTTATGTTTTTTTTTAATGCTTATAGGTTGTTAAACATTGAATAAGAAAGTTAATTTATTTTGCTATGTGTTTGTGTGAGTTTGTTCCAATTCTGTTTTGTGTGTAGCAGTTTGGGTCTCATTCAATTGCGATTTGACTAATTGAATCGTGCCCTAAATAAGCACATAGCATATTTTTTTAAAGAAGTTTTTAGTCAGTGAAAAACTTTCTTTTGGATAGATTTTTAGTAACTAAAAACTTCTTTAAAAAAAAATGTTATGTTCTTATTTAGAGCCCTATTCAATTGTGCAAATTGCAATTGAATGAGGGCCTTTGTGTGTACCATATGTTGCATAGTTTGCCCCTCATTGAATTGCATTTTTTACAATGTAATAGTACTCTAAGGCCGTCATTGAATTGCAATGTTGAAAATTGAATAGAGTTCTAAATAAGCACATCACATGTATTTGTTAAAGAAGTTTTTACTTATTAAGCATCTATCCAAAAGCAAGGTTTTCACTAACGAAAAGTTATTTAAAAAATATATGTTATGTGATTATTTGGATCCCTATAGAATTAGCAAAATGGCAATTGAATAAGGGCCTAAAAGTGCTTATTTATAGCCATATTAAATTGTCCAAAATAGCAATTGAATGAGGGCCTTTGGTTGCTGCATTTGTTATATTATCAGCTCCTCATTCAATTGTGTTTTGGACAATGGAATAGAGCTCAATATCACCACAGAGCATATTTTTTTACCGAATTTTGTATTTAGTGAACTTGTATCCAAAAGCAACGTGTTCACTAAATAAAAAGTTCCTTTAAAAAATATGCTCTGTGCTTATATAGAGCCCTATTGAAATGGGCAAATCACATTTGAGTGAGGCCCTTGGCCATTAAACATATATAGGTCCTCATTGAATTGCAATTTTGCCAATTGAAGAGGGCTCTATATAATCACATAACATATTTATTGAGCGAAGTTTTTAGTAACTAAAAATGTCTGTATAAAAAATATGTTATGTGCTTATATAGAGCCCTATTCAATTGAGCAAGTCGCAATTGAATGAGGCTCATGGTTCGTTTCTTTTTTATACTTAATACTTTACCTTGATTGAAGTGTCGAATGACAGAGGGTCCCCTCCTGCCAATCTTAATCCGCCGGTCTTCTTATAGTGTCTGTTTGAAAAAGAAATTGAAATAGTTATTTGTATATTTATAATTTTTCATCTAGCAAAGCATGGCCTTTTGAGCATGTAATGTCTTGTTGTATCTTACCTGTTCTTCTTTGTTGGTGTTCTTTAAAAGGGATTGTGCTTCACAGTGCACGGTGCAAATTGTTGAGTGACGCTGTTGATGCAGAGTCTGTTTGAATATTAAAAAAAGTAGAAAGATTCAGCTTTATATGATCTATTGAATTGCAGTAAATTAATGTCATTTAAATATACTTCTGTAATTATTTTCAATTGACCTTATTTTTTGGTGGGGGCTACACACATATGTCACATACATGAAGCACATTCCATAGTTTAATGTAATTATTTTGTGTGCGTGTGACATACATGACTCATATTTAAATGGTTAAATTAACCTTATATTTTTTTTTCCAACACACATAAATGTCTGTGTGTGAGATGTAACTATAGATGAAACACATATATGTGCGTGTGACATATCAGTATACATGACATATAATGTCATTTAAATGTAGTTGTTTACTGATTTTGTTTTAAGCTAATTTTGTTGCAGTGGCAATACACATAAATGTGCGTGTCACATGTCACTATACATTATAGACATATATGTGCGTGTCACATGTCACTATGCAGGGGCAATACACATAAATGTGCGTGTCACATGTCACTATACATTCTATACATATGTGCGTGTCACATGTCACTATACATTATAGACATATATGTGCGTGTCAGATGTCACTATACATTATAGACATATATGTGCGTGTCACATGTCACTATACATTATAGACATATATGTGCGTGTCACATGTCACTATACATAAACCTCTGTTTAATATTGAATTATGTATTTTTGTTGTTTTGTTAAATGAACCGTATTTTTTTTTGAGCCTATACACATAAATGTGCCATATATGTCACTACATAAATCCTAGTTTATTTTTTTATTTGTTTGACCTGTCCTGATAATAAAATGTAATATATTATAGCTTACCTCTCAGTTGTAATTTGCACAATGCAAAGTAGTAAATTAGTAAAGAATTGTCTTCTCAAGTAAAAGCAGCAGTTATCTCAGAAGTCACTCCGTTCATCACCTGAGGAGAAATGTATTTTTTTTGTGTAAAATAGGCAGTATTTATAAACTTGTAGAAAGTTCTGGAAAGTGAGACCGTTAGAACGCAATACGCATGCGCTATTTGCGTTCCAGCTTACAATTTGCGTTCCATCCACCATTTTCTGTGTATTACTGTTCAAAATGGTGTTTAATATGATTGTGATACGTTCCGCATAGTATGTGTTTCATTATTGCAAGTAAGTGTAGTATAGTTACGTCTGAAGCCTCGTTTTCGTTTTGTTCGTCGGCCATTTTTTCTCTCGCTTAGCGATGGTATTAGTGTCTAAAGTGTTTTATTTTGATTTAAATGTAGGTGTAACTTGTTTTTTTGAGGTGCTGGCTGGTTCCTCTTGCTGTAGGTAAGCTTTTTATGTGTTTGTTGTGTGTCTTTCTTAAGTTTTAAATGTTTGTATGTCGGCGTGTTGCGTCCGATGTTTGCGAGGTCGTAATGTGTGGTAACGTGTCTCGTATGGTGTTTGCGTGTGTAGCCTCGTTTTCGTTTTATTCGTTGGCCATTTTTTGTGTCGCTTAACAAATTATTTAGTGTCTAAACTCTTTTATTTTGAGTGCAATTAAGTTGTAAGTTGCATTTTTGAGGTCCTGGGTGCTTCCTGTTTGTGTAGGTAAGGTTTTTATGTATGTGCTGTGTGTATGTATTGTGTTTGTAATTTTGTAATGTTCGCGAGTTGCATCCGAGTGTTGCGAGGCCGTAATGTGTGTGAACGTGTGTCGTATGTTGTTTGCGAGTGTCGTAATGTGTGTGAACGTGTGTCGTATGTTGTTTGCGAGTGTCTTAATGTGTGTGTCTTGCTCTTTGGGTTGCGACGTGAACTTTGCGAGGTTCGCAGTTCTTTGGGTTGGGAATTTGTGTTGTGAATTTTGCAAGGGTCGCAGTTGCTGCAACTGAAGACCTCGCTTCGCGAGGGTCCTCAGTTGCTGGCAAGGAGCGCCTGCGGGGCTCCATGCCAGCAACTGAGAACCTGGCACAGTGCCCTCGCTTCGCTAGTGCCGCGGGCTCGCTACGTCTCGCGAGCCCGCAGCGTTAGCAACAACTCGTACGCTCACAACTATATATGTGATATTTCTGTTATGTTTTAGATAAGTTGGTTGAATGTGAGTGTGAGTATAAAGAAATTACAGTGAGAGACCCATTTGGTAAAAGGAAATGTTGCTATCAGATAAAATGACAATTGTATTCCTGTCCCAAAATGCCCAAGACCCTTTAAGAATAAATCAGCATTCGTGGAATGTGCAAGACATAAGGTAGACGTGGCCTGTTTCCAGGGAAAGCACTGGAAGACAGGACTTGTATATATATAGTAAGAAATATAGAGAACCTATTAATTCAACTCACTCAAATCAATCTAGAGGAGTATCTATATTGCTCAAGAGAAATTTGGATATTAAAGAGGAATGTAAAATGATTGATATGGAAGGAAGATATATAATCTGGTCAGGCAAAATAAACAACAAATATTACACAATTGCGAATATCTATGCGTCTAATAAAAATCTAATTGTTTTTTTTTTTAAAGAATTATGAAAATGATTTACAAAGTGAAAAAGAGGGTTTTGATTATTTGTGGAGATTGTAATGATATTCTGGATCCTTATTTGGATAGATCTTCCGCTAGAAGAATGACAACCGACTCAAATTTGATAGAACTGGCGCGGAAATGTAGAGATTTAGTAATGCAGTACGATCTCTATGATGTATGGAGGACCATTAAACCCTTGGAGAGAGATTATACTTTTTTCTCTAAACAATATTTAACATATATCAGATTAGACCATTTTTTGGTCAGTAATCAGATTTCTCATATGGTACACAAAACAAAAATACATGAAATAACTTGGTCTGATCATGCTTCTATATGCCTAGTAATCAAAGATGAGAAAAATATTTTTTTTTTAATTATAAATGGAAAATGAATCCCACCTTAGTAAAAACAAAAGAACAAGTGAAAGAGACGAAACAAGAAATTGATCCCTTCTTTTCTTATAATCCAAGTCAGAGTATATCAAATACCCTGATTTGGTGTACCCATAAAAAGTACCTGAGAGGTATATTTTTTTACCAAAGCCATAGCTAAAAGGAACTATAGGACTATATAAATTGCAGCTGCAAAATAAACAAGCACCTAGTAGAGAAAAGTTCAGCCAGATCAACCAGGTTACATCTAAAATAAAGAATATAATCTAAATTAAAACTGAAAATATGATTTGAGAATTCCAACAGAGAAGCTATAAAGAGGGTAATAAAGAGGGGAAATTCTTAGCCCATAAATTAAAAAAACAAAACATACAAATCAGGATTATGAGAATCAGAGGACAAGACAACAAATAATATTCACAACCAAAAGAAATAGGGGAAATATTTCTAAAATATTACCAAAGTTTGTACAATTAAGAGAAATAACCAAAATTTGCTAAACCATCAATTCCGGAAATTAAAAAACTTCTTAGAGAAGATAAATCTTCCACACATACGTATAGATCTTAATACGCTAAATGCGGATATCACCCCTCAGGAGGTAGAAGAAGCTATAGGAACAATATAAGGCTCCTGGGTTAGACGGATACTTACATTGCTTTTATAAAATATTTGTGTCAGAATTATAATATCCATTGGCCAAAATGTTTAATGAGATTAAAGAACAAGGCTATATTCCTCAAGAAATGTCAGAAGTTAAAATTCTAAGTATTATGTCATGGGCTAAAAGAAATAATGTCCCTTTGCTCACCTTGTCATTGGACGCCGAGAAGACGTTTGGCAGGGTGAGCTGGGTCTTCATAGACAAAGTATTAGATAGATTTGGATTAGGACAGTTTGGCACAAAAGTGATTAAAGCTTTATACAAAAATCCCATGGCCATTATTAGGGGAAATAGAATAGAATGGGAAAAATTCAGTATGGGAAACGGGACTAGACAGGGATGTCCGCTCTCCCCCTTGATTTTTATAATGGTTATGGAGCCTATGGCTAAATTAATCAGATCTTCCATGGGAATAATTCTGCCACTATACAAATCCCTAGTACGCCCTCATTTGGAATATGGAGGACAATTTTGGGCACCACCTCACAAAAAAGACATTTTAGAGCTGGAAAAAGTACAGAGAAGGGCTACAAAACTAATAAGGGGAATGGAGGGGCTAAGTTATGAAGAAAGACTAGCAAAATTAAACTTATTTTCGCTAGAAAAAAGGCGTCTAAGAGGAGATATGATTACGTTATTTAAATACATCCAGGGTCAGTATAAGGCTTTGTCAAGCGAACTTTTTGTAGCAAGAGATTTTCAACTGACAAGAGGACATCCGTTGAGGTTAGAGGAAAAAAGATTTCACCTTAAACAAAGAAAAGGGTTCTTCACAGTTAGGGTGGTTAAACTGTGGAATTCTCTACCAAAGGAGGTGGTGACAGCGAATTCGATAGACAACTTCAAAAAGGGGTTAGATATATTTCTGAATAAAGAGGGCATTCAAGGCTATCCTAGATAACTAGCAAGGAATATTGATCCAGGGAGAAATTTGATCGCCAGTTTCTGGGGTCAGGAAGGAATTTTGCTTTTTTTTTCCCCTTATGAGACAATTGGCAAAGTTTCAATGGGTTTTTTTTTTATGTTTGCCTTCCTCTGGATCAATCAACAATATTTAACAATAATACTAAATAGTCCAAATTAAAAAGATCAATAGAGATCTAAAAAGGTTCAACTTGATGGACTAACTCTTTATTCATTCTCCAATACTATACTATAAATTATTATTTAATCAATAATTTAATTAATAACTAATCCGCATATTGCAGATCAGAGGAGATCTTAACAGGTTGAACTTGATGGACTGAAAGTCTTTTTTCAACCTTAATTACTATGTAACTATGTAACTATGTAATTAAGGGAGTTAATAAAGGAAGTGAAACAAATAGAATTTCAATGTTTGCTGACAATGTAGTTTTAACGTTATGGAACCTGCTAAATCACTCTTGGAGCTGCAAAGGATACTAGAAGAATACAGCTATGTGTCTTAGTTTAAGGTTAATACATATAAATCAAATATAATATATCCCATATATAGTTGTCAACAGTGCGTGTTGACAGAAGTTGTTGCTAACGCTGCTGCCCTCGCAAAGCGAGGGCTGCAGTTGCTGGCAAATAGCGCCAAAGGCACTCCTTGCCAGCAGCCGCAGACATTAAGGCCGCAAATGTGGACCCTCGGGAATAGAGGGGCCGCATTTGCGGAGGTGGAGGCTCCCACCGCGACCACAACATTAATGGACTTAGCATCCGTAAATACGAGCCGCGCCACTTACAAACAAAAATATTACGACCCCGCAAAAATCCGACATTAGCGGACGAAACCCGTGCACACCAAAACACTAAAAACACAAAAAATACACACAACAAACACATAAAAAGCTTACCCACAACAAGGGGGGGTACACAGCACCTCTAAAAGTGAAGTTACAAGTCAATTTAGGTAGAAATTAAAGAGTTTAGACACCCGAAAATCCCCTAAGCGAGAGAAAAAATGGCCGCCGAACAAAACGAAAACGAGGCTAAAGGAACCTAAACACGCAAAACACCACGAAACACATACAGATTTTTTAAAAAAAGCCGTACAAGGTACAAGAACAAGGACGCAAATCAGCCACAGCCAGGTAATACAAACATTAGGCGCCATTTTACAACACTAAGTTACACAATAGCGGAAGTACACAGCTACCCTAACGGATTTTCCTTTCACACGCAGCCTATTTACACTACCCACTGAACACATTGATGACACTTACACTGCAGCTCCACAACACTCAAAACACACATTATATGCTGCGGCAACATGAAAACAGATTGTCAGCTCTTCAACACAATCCATATATTACTTCCAAATAGGTAAAGTATATTAATTTTGTAATGTATTATTTATTTGATTACCATACACCAAACAGCATTAGCTCACTTACAATTTCATTGCCGTCATTTTTTGACTGGCAATATTCTAGTAATAATATAAACAGAGATCACATTGGAGTCAGCCATGGGGTCGGCCATGGGATCGGCCATTGGATCAGCCATGGGATGTGGGTGTTTTTTTACACAGCTATATCTCAATGTTTCAGGGGATCTGAATGGAAAGTTGTTTACTTAAAGGGTCGCTGTAACAAAATAGCTTTTATTGTTTATAAGTAGTAAAGATCAATTTATACAACTCTCTTTTTTATTGTCGATCTTCTATGAGAAAACTGACCGAAAGCAGCTGTTTTTCCAACCATTGTCAGGCTGGGTAACACCTGTCTTTTTCAAATCCGTGGCACAGCCTTACAGCTGCCTGTTTACTGCACAGCTTTAATGGCACAACCATTACTATAGAAGCTCTAGTGTATATCTCATAACAATGCCCTGTATATATAACTGGAGTATTAAGTGGAAGTTGGACCAATAGAGTGGCCAGAGGGTAATTTGCATATATATAGAAGCTGGAATTTGATGGTGAAAGTGTCCATTATCTAAATGATATTTTATTATTGTTACCATTATTATGTTTTATTATCCCATTATTGTGGGTTTTTGAGGTTGAATCGTTCCATAACCAATAGTAACATGGGTCTCACCTCTTGTTGAAGCTCATCAGCTCCTTCTTCCTCCGCGCCGTAACCCCTTCCACCTCTTCCTTCCTTATACTATCTTGCAAGTGATACACAGTGCGACCCTTGCGAGAGACGCAGTTCCCCGCAAATGCGGGTCCTCGCGAAGCGAGGGCCCGCATTTGCGGTGATGGAGCATCCCAACGTCCCCGCAAATGCCGATCCTCGCGAAGCGAGGGTCCGCATTTGCGGAGGTGGAGGCTCAACGTCGGCTGTGTTAACACACACATACACACACACAACTTTTTAACAGAATAAACCCAACCGCCCAGCCAACAAAAACCCAACAACGTCCCCGCAAATGAGGATCCTCGCGAAGCGAGGGTCCGCATTTGCGGTGGTGGGAGCATCCCAACATCGGCTGTGTTAACACACACATACACACACACACAACTTAATAACAAAAAAAACCTCAAAGTCGCCTCACACCAGCTTACACCCAGACACACAGACGCAAGACTTAACAAAAAAACAGTAAAAAAGGCCCTTCACACGCTTTTAACACACATACGCACAACTTAGAAACAAATACACTGCGTCGTACACGTAAAAGCTAACTGCGTATATCGCAAAAAAATACGGCAACATAGCAACAAAATACGGCCGCATCGGAAAAAAATACGGCCGCGAAAGACCCATTCCAACCGCCGCGCATCAAAACATCACAAACACAAGAAATAAACACAACAAACACATAAAAAGCACGGGGGGGGCATCCGGCACCTCCAAAAGTTCATTTACACGTCCATTTAAGTCCAAAACAAAGAGTTTAAACGGCCGAAAATCGGCTAAGCGAGAGAAAAAATGGCCGCCGAACAAAACGAAAACGAGGCTCCAGACGTAACTACACTACACTTACTCGCAATAATGAAACACATACTATGCGGAACGGATCACACTCATATTAAACACCATTTTAACCACTACTACGCACAAAATGGCGGATGGAGCGCAAATTGTAAGCTGGAACGCAAATAGCGCATGCGTATTTGATAGGATCAGATTAGTGAGTAATCATGTATTCTGATGTGTGTATATTATTATATCTGAGTACTGAGATATAATGAGAGAGAATAATGCACAGAAGTCATAGTGTCATCAGAATAATCTCTGAGCTTTATTTAGACAGTCTGTTTCTTATATAGCATAGAACACGTCACAACTTATTAGCATAGTTGGAAATAGGGTTAAATACAAAATTGCAAGCAACTGTTTTCTTTTTTATGTTTACTCAGCAAAACCTTATCTAAAAACCCCTGTTTGCTTCAGATACATTGTCTCAGTAGTATCTGAAGCGAAAAACAGGACACAGGATACAGATGTTTTAAACGTAAACATTCTACAGATGACGCACTTAAACATTCTAGTGAGATAAGAAACATGCTGACATACTTTTTATAATCATGATACTCTTAGCTAATTAATTTCTAAATGAAGAAATTAAAATACCTAACATATCCCTCCTCTTATAAATGTATTAGACCAAGGTCTTAAGGCAAGGTTCAGGTCATAGTCCTTTCTTTAGTGAAGAGTTGGGGTCTGGACCATCATGGTGCTTCTCTTAATCCACTTGTTTTTATACATCATCAATGTCATGATCAAGATAAGAATCAGATTCTCCTTGAGTGAGGGGTATCGTCTCTATTAGGTATTGTTGAGTTACTGCTTGGTCAACAATCTTATTCACCAATCCACGGATGCATGGTATCACACAGCATCCTAACAAAATGATCAGTGTTAGGACTGTGCCAACAGTGATCAATATCCCTCTGATGTAAGCTGCCCATTTACCAAAGGTGTCTTGGAGCCATTTAGACAGAGGATCATTAATACCGGAATTTTCTACTAGTTCATTTGACAGGGCAGTGAGGCCTTCCAGTGCTTTGGTCACAGATCCGTCTGGAGCTGTGTTGTTGGGTATGAAAGTGCAACAGGCAGTCCCAAACATTTTACATACCCCTCCTTCTTTCGCCAACAGCATGTCCAGAGCTATCCGGTTCTGCCAAGCCATCAGGCTAGTTCTATCCAGTTGTTCTGCCAAGCCTTGAACTGCATCTCTGGTATAATTTACGAATCTCTGTTGATTATAGTAGATATAGTTGATCCAATCTACATTCTTATTTATAGTCACCCACCAGGAGATGATGGTTTCGAATCCAGCCGCCACTTGGTTTCGGGCTTTAAACTCATCAGGTACTCCTCTCGGAATCCCAATAGAATCAATGTATATTCGATCATCAAAGCTCCCCTTTGGAACTGACCTTCTGGCCCGCTTCAGGTTTTTTTCAGTTATCCACATCATACCAGCACTTCTATCAGGCAATATATAAAACGGTTGAGCCAGTTGGATCAGGGTACATATTCCACCCCACAGTGAGGGTAATACTTGTCTCACTTGTTTACCTCCACAATACCACCAGATATCTACTCGTCCAACTAAGTGGTTGGAAAACAATGTGTCTGGATATTCTTTACTGCCCACGTGTATAATGTCCGAACAATAAGGTGCTTGCCCAACACTTATTCTTGAGTTCTGTCCGGTACGGTTAAAGCACGTAGAATTACCCGGGTACATCATAAATTGGGGTGGTTGGATCCTTGACACTGGTGGATACAAATAGTGTAGAGCAGTACAATTGGATACTGGCGCTATTTGTTGGAACAACTGTAACATGCACTTCAGTCCCTTTTCATCATTCTGTTGGTTCAGTTTAAATGGTACCGTTGCCATTGATGGTCTGGCAGTGGAACATGCTATACAGTTACTCATTTCCATGGAGGCTGCTGTATACAGCATCCATTCCAACCAGATGTTTTTTTCTGCATACCCAGTCTCAATTTCAAAAGTGTCAATCAGGTGGTCAGGTTCCAAATAAATGACCTGTGAGGGCACAGTCCTATTCACAGGACTCACCTTGGTGAGATCAATAGTCTGTCTGGGCTCCTCTTTTTGCAGTACCTGAATATGCAAATATTCCATGTTGTTACCTCTGCCTGAGGTGTAAATTCCAAGAGTATATCTCCCCTCATCACACTTTTGTGGGTCCTGGAGGGTGATCCGGATGGGGTTGCATAGCTGATTTTGGCTGCAAGAGGATGGCTCCACACCCCGTGTCAGCTTTAAGCGTCTCTTTGTACTTTTGCACTTCATGTGATTAGGTGGGGAGTAACCCCAGTCAGCTCCTGTATTCCATAAGGCCAGTTTCCAGCTAGGACATCTCAAATTTCCATACGGAGAGGCTATACACAAATATACTGGCGCTTTTCTCACCCCTCCACTACGTCCTCCTCCAGAAAGTCCACATCTTAGTACTTGACATAGGTCTATTTGGTTGGTTCCTATCTGCCCTTCCTTGAACACTAGGGTCACTTGGCCAGTTAAATTGACTTCCATCGTGTCTCTTCTCATTCTGTGCATCCACATCTCTCCAATAGATTGCGTCTGGTTGCCTCTGGGTCTTGTTACTTCTTCCCATATGATTATGGGTGCTACTATGCAAAGAGTTATCAAGATGAGGCATGTCAGTGAGATTCTTAGGCCACACCAGTTAGGTCTTTTGAACAGGTGCCAGGACATTTTCTTGGGCCAGTTGAGAACCCCAAAAACCTGCACCATTCGGTTCTTCACTGGGTTTGAGACGAGTTTCCCCCCCTTTGTAGCCCAGCCTGACTCGCAATGAGTCAGATAGCAGGTTTTTAGGAATCAACTGGCTCAAGCTCTGGCACTTTTACTCTCTTGCAGTGAGTCAGGTGTATCCAGGTGGCTCGTTCGGCAACTTTCAAGGCAGTGGGTGTTGACAGCAGAACTTGGTACGGTCCTTCCCACCTGGCCGATGCCCAATTTTTACGCTTGATTACTTTAATTAGGACCCACTGGCCTGGTTGTACCAAGCAGGGTCCCTGCTGTTGCTGTGGATGAGAGAGAGAGATGGAGGTAATATCTTTCTTACTTAACATTTTTCTCATATAGTCTGCTAAGTTTTCACTCATGTTCTCATCTTCTGAGATAAATGGTCTAAATTCTGGTAGTAGGAATGGTCTCCCATACAATATTTCAAACGGGGTTAACTTCTTCCTGCCTGGAAGCATGTGCATGTTTAGCATGACTAATGGTAAACAGTAAAGCCAATTTTTCCCTGCCGCTGCCATCGTTTTCCTCAATTTATTTTTAATGGTACCATTAGTTCTCTCCACTAATCCAGCTGACTGTGGGTGGTACGCACAGTGGTTTTTCAACTCTATGTGTAATGCTTTACTCAAGTGGTTGATAATTCTGTTCACAAAATGTGTGCCGTTATCGCTATATATTTTCTCTGGTATACCAAACCTAGGAATTATTTGTGTCACTAAGGTTTTAGCCACTGTGATTGCGTCAGGGTGTGCACATGGTTTCGTTTCCACCCACCTAGAGTATACATCAATTATCACTAGGCAATATTTCTTCCCTTCACACTTTGTTAGTTCAATGAAATCCATACATATTGTCTGGAAGGGGTATGTTGGTTCTGGGAATGTGCCCCTTATGGGGTGATAGTTACCCTGAGGGTTATGTTGTGCACAAACAAGGCACCCTGCACAAAAAATTTTAAAATAGGTGTTTAATCCATAGGCTGAAAATATTCTGCTGACCATGTCTACCATACTCCCTCTTGAGACATGACTAATGCCATGGCTCAACATAGCTGCATATCTGAATAGTGATTTTGGTAAAATTGGTTTCCCTTCTATACTCTCATAAATATTATCAGCATTTAGTTTACTCCCTTTCTTCAACCAGTATGTTTTTTCCTGTGAGGGTGCATTTGCCTGTAGTTGCTGTAGAATACTCTTGTCAATATGGTTTACGAAATACACAGATGTGTAGCTGTGTAAGAGAAAAATGTGTATTTTTCCCGTTTGAGCCGCTTGCTTTGCAGCTGTATCTGCCCTGCCATTTCCTATTGAAATTGCGTCTGTGGTCGTGGTATGAGCCACACATTTACATATCGCAATCTTCAAGGGCAGTTGAATGGCTTCAAGTAACTGCAAAAGGAGTTGTTTATGAGTGACTTGCCTGCCAGTAGATGTGACCATACCTCTATTTTTCCACAATTGTGCAAATATGTGCACAGTTGAGAATGCATATTGGCTGTCGGTGTATATATTTACTATTTGTCCCTTTCCTATTTTACAGGCTTCAGTAAGGGCCACGATCTCAGCTGCCTGTGCTGAAAAATGTGATGGAAGTTTTCCTGCTCTTATAGTTTCTTCTTGTGTTACTACTGCATATCCCGTTGCATTTGTACCATCTTTGTTTCTACTTGATGACCCATCTACAAACAGAGTTAGTGTAGCCTCGGTGTATGCAACATCTCTAAGGCCGTCTCTTGGTGAGACTTATTTTTCTATGATTTCAGTACATGCATGTGGTGTGCCATCTTCCTGGATGGGAACTAACGTTGATAGGTTCAGTGTTGTGCACCTTTCTATGTGCAAGTGTGGTTGTGACAGAAGTATAGTCATGCATGATAAGTGTCTTGAAGGGGAAAGGTATGAAACCTTATTTTGTAGTAGAATGACAGATACAGCATGTGGTACTCTTAGAGTCAAAGGGTGGAACAGGACTAAGGCTGCTGACGCCAGAACTGCCATGGAAGCCGCCACTACAGCCTGTACACAAACCGGAAGTCCCCTGGCTACAGGGTCCAACCTGGTTGAGTAAAAAGCCAAGGGTCGGTCTCGCAGGCCATGTTTCTGAGTCACAACAGAAGTCATATAGCCTCCCCTTGAGTCAACAGTTTGTACAAATGGCTTGCTGTAATCTGGCAATCCCAATACAGATGTTCCCACTACTGTGTTCTTAAGCTGAATGAATGCTGCTTCAGCTTCATGTGTCCACGCTACCTTTTCATTAGCTGACATTGATTTTGCATAAATAAGGTGTTGTATGGGCCCTGTAAGTTCTGCATAGTTGGGAATCCAACTCCTGCAGAAATTTACCATCCCTAAGAAAGACATAACTTGTCTCTTTGTGACCGGCTTAGGGGCTTCTAGTATGGCCCTTTTCCTAACTGGGTCTAGTGATCGTCCCTTTCTGCTCACTAGGTATCCCAGGTACTTCACTTCTGATTTCCAGAGCTGTAATTTATCCCGACTAACCTTATGTCCCTCTTCTGCCAGGAATGTGAGTAAGGCTAGCGTGTCCTCCTGGCATATCTCCTCAGAAGGAGAGGCCACCAAGATATCGTCCACATAAAGTAGTATTTGGCTTCCCCTTGGGGGCGTAAATTTCGCCAAATTTGAGGACATAGCTTGGGAAAATATAGTTGGACTTTCGGTATATCCTTGAGCCAATCTTGTATAAGTGTACCTCCTCCCCATATAGGTGAAGGCAAACCAATATTGGGAACCTTTATCTACTGGTATGGAGAAGAATGCATTGGCTAAGTCTACCACAGAAAAATGTGTGTTATCTGGCTGCATGTCATTTAGGAGTGTATGTGGATCTGGCACTGTGGGTGCTCGGGGAATTACAGCTTTGTTTACTGCTTGTAAATCCTGCACTAATCTCCAAGCTCTGGTTGCTTTCCTGACTGGGTAAAGTGGGGTGTTACATGGGGATCCTGGGCATTCTATTATAATCCCTTTCTCAATCAAAACTTTTATAATAGGTTCTATGCCCTTCTCTGCTTCAGGTTTTAGAGGATACTGTCTCTGATGTGGCCGAAAAGTACTTTTTGGGGTGATTTTTACTGGCTCTACCCCCTTTATAAGGCCTACATCAGCGGGCCCTGTGGACCATAAGGTGTCCGGAAGGCTCTCTAATGCTACCTCCTGTTCCTGAGTGAACAGTATCTGTGTGTTGTGTCATGGTTCCTCTAACAGAAGAACTTTCTCCCACCTGGATGACTGTAAGTGTATTCCTTTCTTTGTCTCAGTTACCCAGTTCAGGCTTCTCCGATATATTTTTGTGCTCGGTGAGTACTGCACTCCGAGGTCATAGGGTAAGTACTCCCATGGTGTTTTATCTGTCTGAGCCTCTTCTACCATCCCTCCTACCTGTACCCACCTTCCACCAGCTGGCATAGTCAGTGATATGTGTGGCACTGTGTGTCCTGCATAGAGTAACTGGTCTTGATTATTCAGTTTTACTCCCACCCCTGTATACCCATTTTCTGTCCAGTATATGTAATCCAAGGTTATTCTGGTATTGGTGTGTTTGAAAAATGTTTTTTCATAGTCCATATCCCTCCCCGATGTACTTTCAAATTTCATAGTGCAGTGCAATGACTCTGTGCTTTGTTTTACACTGGAAGATGGAGCTAGGTCATTAGCCATGGCTATCAAAGCGCTGGATACTTGTGCCGGCCCTTTTGACACCATGTCTAATGTATAGTAGTAATGTGGTTCACCCATCCCTTGCACTACATTCACATCGACAGGTATGTCCCCCATGTATGCTTTCATGTGGGAACCACTCTAATGTTGCATTTCAGCATCAGATCTCTACCCAAGAGATTTATCGGGCATCTAGGGGAGAGTATAAAAGGATGCTCAAATGTTTGGCCATTGAACAATCTCACTGTAAGTGGGCATGATACAAGTTCACTATTTGTCTGTCCTGCTGCTGACCTAACCAGTATGTTTTGTGACGACGTGTAACTAGTCCATGTGCCATCATTGCTCAACACTGATTTACATGCTCCTGTATCGCATAAAAATGTTATCATTACCCCCTCTACATCTAGCTGCATGACTGGTTGTTCTTCTAAAGCCATTAAGTCTATACATGATTCTAAATTCAACACATCATTTTTTCCTGGCAATTTTGCATCATTATTACCATACTCATACAATTCAGATTCATGCAATTCTTGTTCAGCAAACATTTGTAAAGGAGGGGTACAACCTGGTTCTAGTCATTTGTCAGTCTGGTGGTCATCGTCATCTGCTCCCTCTTCCTCCTGGTACTTTCTGTTTCTGCAGTGACGTGCTAAGTGGCCGGCCTTGCCACACACGTAACAATTTCCATAAAATTTTCCTCTGTTTCCACCTCGACCTCGTCCACGTCCACCTCCTCTCCCTCCACGGTTTTGATTATTTCCACCATCACCAGAAAAGAAAGCAGAAGTTATAGGTTGCGCTTTCCCATCAACAGAAGTCATTAAATACACCTCCTTTGGTTTACTATCTTGCTTTTTCTGTTTCTTTTCTTTTGCTCTCTTACACTGCTCTTCTGCATGTTTAGCATATTCTATGGTTTCCCTAAGGGGACATGTTTTATAAGTAATTTGGTGTTGTATCACAAAGTCATTTATTTCTGGGTAACATCCCCTGAGAAAAGCGTTCTTTAGCTGCTGAGCATATGGACCAGCATCATCATATGGGTTAGGTCTGGCTACCCCGCTATGGCTGTCAAATACTACCTGCAACCTCCCCATATATTGTTCCACACTTTCATCATCTTTCTGTACACACTCATTTATCTTAGTCCAGTCTGCATGTTCCCTGTGTCTGTCAGCTATTCTGCCTATTAGAGCGTCTACTTGTTGGGTCAGTTCCTGTGATCCATAGCGCAATGGTTCCCCCCTTGGGTCCAGTGGATTCCAGTCACCTTCACTAAGGATCCAATCGGACCCTAATATCTGCCTCAGACATCTTTCAACCTCAACACCATTTAATTTAAAACTTTGCTGCAATCGCTGAAACTTAAGTCTGAAAATTCCCATATTGTCATTTGGGTGGGGGACTCCTTCTACAGCTCTCCTCACATCTGCATCCGTCCATGCCCGGTATACTAGCATTGTGGGTGGCAACACATTTCCCCCCTCTACAAGCTCTCCCCCTCTAGGATTGGGAACCTCAATTAAAGGATATAATGGCACAGATGTCATTCCCTTACCTCCATAATGATGATCTGGTGCCCGCCTGGTTCTGGCGGGCCGTCCTTCATAAGGTGGTGGTGTCGGAGGAGGTGGATTTGGAGCGGTGGCGGCAAGCAGGTATTTGCGGGCATCATCAAATTCGCCCTCTACATAATCACTATAAGTGACCAGATTCCCAGGAGGTGGAGGGGCGGTCACTCGTGGAAGTCTTTTCTGTGTACACATAAACATATCCTCTTCCTCTTCCAAAGGAGAGAGGTGGTTAACATTACATGTCCCTCGCCCCGTAGGCACCGTCATTGTCATACACATTTGCATTTTGTCATCTTTAACAATTTGTACATTATTGACAACATCCTCTGTTTCAATAGGTTCAACATGTTTTTCCATAATCTTTATTTTATTTGCCCTGGTCCTATCTTTTTTACCTTTTTCATGTTTAATCGGTGGGTCCTGCGTGTGCCGTTTAATACAGCAACCGCAGGTTTGTCCCATTTGAAAAACAAAAACCAAAAACAACAAAAAAAACAAAAAAACAAGAAAACAAAACAAAAATAAACAAAAACAAACAAAAAAAACTCAAATCTCACAGACTACAAGGACAGAGGGTAGGGTAGGAAGAGTGTAAAAACCTGTAGTGCTCAACCGCTACGGGTAATTATAAAAATCACCCGCACGTCTTACCAAAACACAGGCAAATCACTGGAGTAGCCCTTCGGAGACCAGGTGGGTAATGCGTGACCACTCACTACCAAAAGTGGATAGTTTCAGGTAAGAATTAGGAGAACAACACAAAAGAATACATGTATAGATACATACACTCACAAGGACACAGAAATATACAGAATATTTACAGGTACATATAATAACCAAGAAACTGTGAGCCGTGTTACACCCCATACAAACAGACATACACCCGGTACCAGTATTTAAATCATACAAAATGGTAACATGCACACACATACATATTTTCTTGCAAGAGCTCATGTGAAAGTCAGACTCATTTACCCCTTTTACATGGTAAGCATTCTCAATATTGTTACGTACGGAGAACTTATTTTATAGTCTTTTCCTCAGGATAATGACTCTTTTACCTCCCTATGGGTAAGTTCCAACCCTTCTACCTATTACTAGGCTAGAAACCTAGTTGTACAACTCTTTTACCTAACATCACCGTAAGGTAAGGACCTACAGAACATACACACAAATGCAAAATGCAACAGAAATTCAGATACTCACTGTCAGTTCGTTGTAAGCTGTGCCTTGTCATCCCCCGGAAAAACAAACACCTTGCCTCTGTGGTCCAACTGATCGTATATATCAGGCCTGAGGACTTTCTCAAGGGAAGGAAGTCCACAGCAACTTACCCCCCCCCCACCTTCCCCGTGCACGGTAAAAGGAGTTTTGCTCCGTCCGAGGAATGATAAGGGAAACAACTTCCGGCTCGAAGGACCAAAATGATAGGACCAGATTAGTGAGTAATCATGTATTCTGATGTGTGTATATTATTATATCTGAGTACTGAGATATAATGAGAGAGAATAATGCACAGAAGTCATAGTGTCATCAGAATAATCTCTGAGCTTTATTTAGACAGTCTGTTTCTTATATAGCATAGAACACGTCACAACTTATTAGCATAGTTGGAAATAGGGTTAAATACAAAATTGCAAGCAACTGTTTTCTTTTTTATGTTTACTCAGCAAAACCTTATCTAAAAACCCCTGTTTGCTTCAGATACATTGTCTCAGTAGTATCTGAAGCGAAAAACAGGACACAGGATACAGATGTTTTAAACGTAAACATTCTACAGATGACGCACTTAAACATTCTAGTGAGATAAGAAACATGCTGACATACTTTTTATAATCATGATACTCTTAGCTAATTAATTTCTAAATGAAGAAATTAAAATACCTAACAGTATTGCGTTCTAACGGTCTAACTTTCCAGAATGTTCTACAAGTTTATAAATACTGCCTATTTGACAGAGAAAAATACATTTCTCCTCAGGTGATGAACAGAGTGACTTCAGACATAACTGCTGCTAAAACTTGAGAAGACAATTGTTTCCTAATTTACTACTTTACACTGTGCAAATTACAACTGAGAGGTAAGCTATAATATATTACATTTTATTATCAAGACAGGACATCAAAAAAAAAAAAAAAAAATAAGAAAAAAAGGTTTATGTATACTGACATGTGACACGCACATATATGTGTATAATGTATAGTGACATGTGACACGCACATATATGTGTATAATGTATACTGACATGTGACACGCACATATATGTGTATAATGTATACTGACATGTGACACGCACATTTATGTGTATTTCCCCTGCAACAAAATTATCTTAAAACAAACTAATTAAACAACTACATTTAAATTACATTAGAAAAAAATAAGTTGGGACTATTAAAATATGAGTCATGTATACTGATATGTGAGACGCACATATATGTATCATCTATAGTTACATGTCACACACACACATTTCTGTGTGTTGGAAAAAAAAATAAGAAGGTTAATTTAACAATTAAAATATGATTCATGTATAGTGATATGTCACACGCACACAAAATAATTACTTTCAACTATGGAAATGTGCTTCATGTATGTGACATATGTGTGTAGCCCCCACCAAAAAATAATGTTAATTGAAAATAATTACAGAAGTATATTTAAATGACATTAATTTACTGCAATTCAATAGATCACCTAATGCTCAATCTTTCTACTTTTTTTAATATTCAAACAGACTCTGCATCAACAGCGTCACTCAACAATTTGCACCGTGCATTGTGAAGCACAATCCCTTTTAAAGAACACCAACAAAGAAGAAGAGGTAAGATACAAAAATACATTAAATGCTGAAAAGGCCATGCTTTGCTAAATACAAATAAAAAATTCTATAATTCACTATTTCACTTTATTTTTCAAACAGACACTACAAGAAGACCGGCGGATTAAGATTGGAAGGAGGGGACCCTCTGTCATTCCACACTTCAATCAAGGTAAAGTATTAAGTATAAAAAAGAACCAAACCATGAGCCTCATTCAATTGTGAGTTGGCCAATTGAATAGGGCTCTATATAAGCACATAACAGATTTTTTAGACAGACATTTTTAGTTACTGAACTTCGATACTAAATCAAGGTCTTCACTAACTCAAAACTTCTGTCTAAAAAATATGTTATGTGCTTATATAGAGCCCTATTCAATTGGTCAAAACGCAATTGATACAGGACCTAAATATGTTTAATGGCGAGGGCCTCATTCAAATGTGATTTGCCCATTTAAATAGGGCTCTATATAAGCACAGAGCATATTTTTGAACAGAAGTTTTTAGTTAGTGAAGACCTTGCTTTTGGATACAAGTTCACTAACTAAAAACTTCTGTAAAAAAAGATGCTCTGTGCTCATATTGAGCCCAATTCCATTGCGAAAAACCAAATTCAATGAGGCCCTCACAATATAAGAAATCCAGCAACCAAAGGCCGTCATTCAATTGATATTTTGGACAATTCAATAGGGCTCGAAATAAGCACATTTAGAACCCTATTGAATTGGCCAAACTGCAAATGAATGAGGGCCAAAGTATGCAACATATGGTACACACAAACTGGTACACACAAAACAGGATTGTAACAAACACATAGCAAACTAAATTCATATTCTTTTTGTTTAACAACCTATAACCATTACAAAAAACACTACATAAGTATAACAAAAGTGGTGCCCATCAAATAGGATTGTATGAAAACTCACACAAACACATAGCAAACTACATTTAGATTCTTATTTAATGTTTAACAACCTATAAGCCTTGGAAAGAAGCCTAAATAAGCATACCCACAGTGGTGCGCACCAACTAGGATTGTATGAAAACTCACACAAACACATAGCAAACTACATTTATATTCTTATTTAATGTTTAACAATCTATAAGCCTTAGAAAAAAGCCTAAATAAGCATACCAACAGTGGTGCGCACCAAACAGGATTGTATGAAAACTCACACAAACACATAGCAAACTACATTTAGATTCTTATTTAATGTTTAACAACCTATAAGCCTTAGAAAGAAGCCTAAATAAGCATACCAAAAGTGGTGGGCACCAATCAGTATTGTAGAAAACCACAGAAATAATGTCATTTTTCAGTTAATACAAATACATTCAAATAAAAGAACATTTTCATTTTTATTTTATAACAGATACTGCGTCAAGAACATCGGACCAGGAGTTTCAACTGAGGATCAGACCAGTGGACGAGGACTTTCAACAGAGGACCAGACCATTGGACGAGGACTTTCAACAGAGGACTACACCATCGGACGAGGACTTTCAACAGAGGACCAGACGATTGGACGAGGACTTTCAACACAGGACCAGACCATCAGACGAAGGCTTTCAACACAGGACCAACAAAGATTCTGCTTCAAATCAAACTTCAACCAAGGTACAGTATAACAAGTAAAAAAAGAGAAAAATTAATTAATATTCTTCTTTAATGTTTAACCACCTATAAGCCTTAGAAAATAGCGTACAGAAGCATACCAAAATTGTGGCGCACCAAAAAGGATTGTAGAAAAACACAGAAATAATGCCATTTTTTCATTAATACAAAGACATTCAAATAACATAACATTTTCATTTTTATTTTATAACAGATACTGCGTCAAGAACATCGGAACAGGAGTTGGAACTGAGGACCACACCAGAGGACGAGGACTTTCAACAGAGGACTACACCATCGGACGAGGACTTTCAACACAGGACCAGACCATCGGACGAAGGCTTTCAACAGAGGACTACACCATCACAGCTGAAAAGAAAAGCTTTTCTGAGTTTTTTTTTTTAAATTGGTGCCCATGTCAGTGTTTATAAGAACTTTTATATAAAATAGTTTATTCGACTCTACCTAATCACTATGTGCTGTGCCTCATTCTGCTCATTCTGCGGCTGATGGAAGGGCCAAAAATCATAAGAACCCTGAAAATGACAATAAGTTCCTCTGCAATTGAAAATGCTTTCTTCTACTTTACACATTATAACTGCAAAGGTAAAATGCACTATTACAATAAAGAGAGTATTTAGAGGAAGCTTGTGATTTATGGTCCACTCAGGACCTTTGTACTACATTAGTTCTTTATCTACTCTTTTCACTTTCACAAAAAGGCAATTGAGCTTATTATATCACTGAGTAAACATGTCTATGTGCACAGCTTGGAATGCACTATACAAACAATACATGGCGCTTTTATCCGGAACGTTCCGGGAACTCAGGACTTAGTAACTCATAATAAGACAATGTGGCCCAGGCTTATTCCTATATATATATATATATGTGTGTGTGAAATGGGGGATAGATAGATAGATAGATAGATAGATAGATATATAGATAGATAGATATCCCTGGATGTTATTAGGTATATAATATCTCTGGATGTTACTAGGTATATAATATCCCTGAATGTTACTAGGTATATAATATCCCTGGATGTTACTAGGTATATAATATCCCTGGATGTTACTAGGTATATAATATCTCTGGATGTTACTAGGTATATAATATCCCTGGATGTTACTAGGTATATAATATCACTGGATGTTACTAGGTATATAATATCCCAGGATGTTACTAGGTATATAATATCACTGGATGTTACTAGGTATATAATATCACTGGATGTTACTAGGTATATAATATCACTGGATGTTACTAGGTATATAATATCACTGGATGTTACTAGGTATATAATATCACTGGATGTTACTAGGTATATAATATCCCTGGATGTTACTAGGTATATAATATCACTGGATGTTACTAGGTATATAATATCACTGGATGTTACTAGGTATATAATATCACTGGATGTTACTAGGTATATAATATCACTGGATGTTACTAGGTATATAATATCACTGGATGTTACTAGGTATATAATATCACTGGATGTTACTAGGTATATAATATCACTGGATGTTACTAGGTATATAATATCACTGGGTGTTACTAGGTATATAATATCACTGGATGTTACTAGGTATATAATATCACTGGATGTTACTAGGTATATAATATCACTGGATGTTACTAGGTATATAATTACACTGGATGTTACTAGGTATATGATATCACTGGATGTTACTAGGTATATAATATCACTGGGTGTTACTAGGTATATAATATCCCGGGATGTTACTAGGTATATAATATCCCTGGATGTTACTAGGTATATAATATCACTGGATGTTACTAGGTATATAATATCACTGGATGTTACTAGGTATATAATATCACTGGATGTTACTAGGTATATCATATCACTGGATGTTACTAGGTATATAATATCCCTGGATGTTACTAGGTATATAATATCACTGGATGTTACTAGGTATATAATATCACTGGATGTTACTAGGTATATAATATCCCTGGATGTTACTAGGTATATAATATCACTGGATGTTACTAGGTATATAATATCACTGGATGTTACTAGGTATATAATATCCCTGGATGTTACTAGGTATATAATATCACTGGATGTTACTAGGTATATAATATCCCTGGATGTTACTAGGTATATAATATCACTGGATGTTACTAGGTATATAATATCACTGGATGTTACTAGGTATATAATATCACTGGATGTTACTAGGTATATAATATCACTGGATGTTACTAGGTATATAATATCCCTGGATGTTACTAGGTATATAATATCACTGGATGTTACTAGGTATATAATATCCCTGGATGTTACTAGGTATATAATATCCCTGGATGTTACTAGGTATATAATATCCATGGATGTTGCTAGGTATATAATATCCCTGGATGTTACTAGGTATATAATATCACTGGATGTTACTAGGTATATAATATCACTGGATGTTACTAGGTATATAATATCACTGGATGTTACTAGGTATATAATATCACTGGATGTTACTAGGTATATAATATCACTGGATGTTACTAGGTATATAATATCTCTGGATGTTACTAGGTATATAATATCACTGGATGTTACTAGGTATATAATATCACTGGATGTTACTAGGTATATAATATCCCAGGATGTTACTAGGTATATAATATCCCTGGATGTTACTAGGTATATAATATCACTGGATGTTACTAGGTGTATAATATCACTGGATGTTACTAGGTATATAATATCACTGGATGTTACTAGGTATATAATATCACTGGATGTTACTAGGTATATAATATCCCTGGATGTTACTAGGTATATAATATCCCTGGATGTTACTAGGTATATAATATCACTGGATGTTACTAGGTATATAATATCACTGGATGTTACTAGGTATATAATATCCCTGGATGTTACTAGGTATATAATATCACTGGATGTTACTAGGTATATAATATCCCTGGATGTTACTAGGTATATAATATCCCTGGATGTTACTAGGTATATAATATCATTGAGTTTTACTAGGTATATAATATCCCTGGATGTTACTAGGTATATAATATCACTGGATGTTACTAGGTATATAATATCTCTGGATGTTACTAGGTATATAATATCCCTGGATGTTACTAGGTATATAATATCACTGGATGTTACTAGGTATATAATGTCCCTGGATGTTACTAGGTATATAATATCACTGGATGTTACTAGGTATATAATATCACTGGATGTTACTAGGTATATAATGTCCCTGGATGTTACTAGGTATATAATATCACTGGATGTTACTAGGTATATAATATCACTGGATGTTACTAGGTATATAATATCCCAGGATGTTACTAGGTATATAATATCACTGGATGTTACTAGGTATATAATATCACTGGATGTTTCTAGGTATATAATATCCCTGAATGTTACTAGGTATATAATATTCCTGGATGTTACTAGGTATATAATATCACTGGATGTTACTAGGTATATAATATCACTGGATGTTACTAGGTATATAATATCACTGGATGTTACTAGGTATATAATATCACTGGATGTTACCAGGTATATAATATCACTGGATGTTACTAGGTATATAATATCACTGGATGTTACTAGGTATAAAATATCACTGGATGTTACTAGGTATATAATATCACTGGATGTTACTAGGTATATAATATCACTGGATGTTACTAGGTATATAATATCACTGGGTGTTACTAGGTATATAATATCTCTGGATGTTACTAGGTATATAATATCACTGGATGTTACTAGGTATATAATATCCCTGGATGTTACTAGGTATATAATATCACTGGATGTTACTAGGTATATAATATCACTGGATGTTACTAGGTATATAATATCCCTGGATGTTACTAGGTATATAATATCACTGGATGTTACTAGGTATATAATATCCCTGGATGTTACTAGGTATATAATATCACTGGATGTTACTAGGTATATAATATCACTGGATGTTACTAGGTATATAATATCCCTGGATGTTACTAGGTATATAATATCACTGGATGTTACTAGGTATATAATATCACTGGATGTTACTAGGTATATAATATCTCTGGATGTTACTAGGTATATAATATCACTGGATGTTACTAGGTATATAATATCACTGGATGTTACTAGGTATATAATATCCCTGGATGTTACTAGGTATATAATATCCCTGGATGTTACTAGGTATATAATATCACTGGATGTTACTAGGTATATAATATCACAGGATGTTACTAGGTATATAATATCACTGAATGTTACTAGGTATATAATATCACTGGGTGTTACTAGGTATATAATATCACTGGATGTTACTAGGTATATAATATCAGTGGATGTTACTAGGTATATAATATCCCTGGATGTTACTAGGTATATAATATCCCTGGATGTTACTAGGTATATAATATCACTGGGTGTTACTAGGTATATAATATCACTGGATGTTACTAGGTATATAATATCACTGGATGTTACTAGGTATATAATATCACTGGATGTTACTAGGTATATAATATCCCTGGATGTTACTAGGTATATAATATCACTGGATGTTACTAGGTATATAATATCACTGGATGTTACTAGGTATATAATATCACTGGATGTTACTAGGTATATAATATCCCTGGATGTTACTAGGTATATAATATCCCTGGATGTTACTAGGTATATAATTTCCCTGGATGTTACTAGGTATATAATATCCCTGAGTGTTACTAGGTATATAATATCACTGGATGTTACTAGGTATATAATATCACAGGATGTTACTAGGTATATAATATCACTGGATGTTACTAGGTATATAATATCACTGGATGTTACTAGGTATATAATATCACTGGATGTTACTAGGTATATAATATCACTGGATGTTACTAGGTATATAATATCACTGGATGTTACTAGGTATATAATATCACTGGATGTTACTATGTATATAATATCACTGGATGTTACTAGGTATATAATATCACTGGATGTTACTAGGTATATAATATCACTGGATGTTACTAGGTATATAATATCCCTGGATGTTACTAGGTATATAATATTACTGGTTGTTACTAGGTATATAATATCACTGGATGTTACTAGGTATATAATATCACTGGATGTTACTATGTATATAATATCACTGGATGTTACTAGGTATATAATATCACTGGATGTTACTAGGTATATAATATCCCTGGATGTTACTAGGTATATAATATCACTGGATGTTACTAGGTATATAATATCACTGGATGTTACTAGGTATATAATATCCCTGGATGTTACTAGGTATATAATATCCCAGGATGTTACTAGGTATATAATATCACTGGATGTTACTAGGTATATAATATCCCTGGATGTTACTAGGTATATAATATCCCAGGATGTTACTAGGTATATAATATCCCTGGATGTTACTAGGTATATAATATCCCAGGATGTTACTAGCTATATAATATCACTGGATGTTACTAGGTATATAATATCCCTGGATGTTACTAGGTATATAATATCCCTGGATGTTACTAGGTATATAATATCCCAGGATGTTACTAGGTATATAATATCACTGGATGTTACTAGGTATATAATATCCCTGGATTTTACTAGGTATATAATATCCCAGGATGTTACTAGGTATATAATATCCCTGGACGTTACTAGGTATATAATATCACTGGGTGTTACTAGGTATATAATATCACTGGATGTTACTAGGTATATAATATCCCTGAGTGTTACTAGGTATATAATATCCCTGGATGTTACTAGGTATATAATATCACTGGATGTTACTAGGTATATAATATCACTGGATGTTACTAGGTATATAATATCACTGGATGTTACTAGGTATATAATATCCCAGGATGTTACTAGGTATATAATATCACAGGATGTTACTAGGTATATAATATCTCTGGATGTTACTAGGTATATAATATCCCTGGATGTTACTAGGTACATAATATCACTGGATGTTACTAGGTATATATTATCACTGGATGTTACTAGGTATATAATATCACTGGATGTTACTAGGTATATAATATCCCTGGATGTTACTAGGTATATAATATTCCTGGATGTCACTAGGTATATAATATCCCTGGATGTTACTAGGTATATAATATCACTGGATGTTACTAGGTATATAATATCACTGGATGTTACTAGGTATATAATATCACTGGATGTTACTAGGTATATAATATCACTGGATGTTACTAGGTATATAATATCCCTGGATGTTACTAGGTATATAATATCACTGGATGTTACTAGGTATATAATATCCCTGGATGTTACTAGGTATATAATATCACTGGATGTTACTAGGTATATAATATCACTGGATGTTACTAGGTATATAATATCACTGGATGTTACTAGGTATATAATATCCCTGGATGTTACTAGGTATATAATATCAGTGGATGTTACTAGGTATATAATATCACTGGATGTTACTAGGTATATAATATCACTGGATGTTACTAGGTATATAATATCACTGGATGTTACTAGGTATATAATGTCCCTGGATGTTACTAGGTTTATAATATCCCTGGATGTTACTAGGTATATAATATAACTGGATGTTACTAGGTATATAATATCCCTGGATGTTACTAGGTATATAATATCCTTGGATGTTACTAGGTATATAATATCACTGGATGTTACTAGGTATATAATATCCCTGGATGTTACTAGGTGTATAATATCACAGGATGTTACTAGGTATATAATATCACAGGATGTTACTAGGTATATAATATCACAGGATGTTACTAGGTATATAATATCCCTGGACGTTACTAGGTATATAATATCACTGGATGTTACTAGGTATATAATATCCCTGGATGTTACTAGGTATATAATATCACTGGATGTTACTAGGTATATAATATCACTGGATGTTACTAGGTATATAATATCCCTGGATGTTACTAGGTATATAATATCCCTGGATGTTACTAGGTATATAATATCACTGGATGTTACTAGGTATATACTATCCCTGGATGTTACTAGGTATATAATATCACTGGATGTTACTAGGTATATAATATCACTGGATGTTACTAGGTATATAATATCCCTGGATGTTACTAGGTATATAATATCACTGGATGTTACTAGGTATATAATATCACTGGATGTTACTAGGTATATAATATCCCAGGATGTTACTAGGTATATAATATCACTGGATGTTACTAGGTATATAATATCCCAGGATGTTACTAGGTATATAATATCACTGGATGTTACTAGGTATATAATATCACTGGATGTTACTAGGTATATAATATCACAGGATGTTACTAGGTATATAATATCACTGGATGTTACTAGGTATATAATATCCCTGGATGTTACTAGGTATATAATATCACTGAATGTTACTAGGTATATAATATCCCTGGATGTTACTAGGTATATAATATCCCAGGATGTTACTAGGTATATAATATCCCTGGATGTTACTAGGTATATAATATCACTGGATGTTACTAGGTATATAATATCCCTGGATGTTACTAGGTATATAATATCACTGGATGTTACTAGGTATATAATATCACTGGATGTTACTAGGTATATAATATCACTGGATGTTACTAGGTATATAATATCCCTGGATGTTACTAGGTATATAATATCACTGGATGTTACTAGGTATATAATATCACTGGATGTTACTAGGTATATAATATCACTGGATGTTACTTGGTATATAATATCTCTGGATGTTACTAGGTATATAATATCACTGGATGTTACTAGGTATATAATATCACTGGATGTTACTAGGTATATAATATCACTGGATGTTACTAGGTATATAATATCCCTGGATGTTACTAGGTATATAATATCACTGGATGTTACTAGGTATATAATATCACTGGATGTTACTAGGTATATAATATCACTGGATGTTACTAGGTATATAATATCACTGGATGTTACTAGGTATATAATATCAATGGATGTTACTAGGTATATAATATCCCTGGATGTTACTAGGTATATAATATCCCTGGATGTTACTAGGTATATAATATCACTGGATGTTACTAGGTATATAATATCCCTGGATGTTACTAGGTATATAATATCCCTGGATGTTACTAGGTATATAATATCACTGGATGTTACTAGGTATATAATATCCCTGGATGTTACTAGGTATATAATATCCCAGGATGTTACTAGGTATATAATATCCCTGGATGTTACTAGGTATATAATATCACTGGATGTTACTAGGTATATAATATCCCTGGATGTTACTAGGTATATAATATCACTGGATGTTACTAGGTATATAATATCACTGGATGTTACTAGGTATATACTATCCCTGGATGTTACTGGGTATATAATATCCCTGGATGTTACTAGGTATATAATATCACTGGATGTTACTAGGTATATAATATCACTGGATGTTACTAGGTATATAATATCCCTGGATGTTACTAGGTATATAATATCCCAGGATGTTACTAGGTATATAATATCACTGGATGTTACTAGGTATATAATATCCCTGGATGTTACTAGGTATATAATATCCCAGGATGTTACTAGGTATATAATATCCCTGGATGTTACTAGGTATATAATATCCCTGGATGTTACTAGGTATATAATATCCCTGGATGTTACTAGGTGTATAATATCACTGGGTGTTACTAGGTATATAATATCTCTGGATGTTACTAGGTATATAATATCACTGGATGTTACTAGGTATATAATATCTCTGGATGTCACTAGGTATATAATATCACTGGATGTTACTAGGTATATAATATCACTGGATGTTACTAGGTATATAATATCCCAGGATGTTACTAGGTATATAATATCACTGGATGTTACTAGGTATATAATATCACTGGATGTTACTAGGTATATAATATCCCTGGATGTTACTAGGTATATAATATCACTGGATGTTACTAGGTATATAATATCACTGGATGTTACTAGGTATATAATATCCCAGGATGTTACTAGGTATATAATATCCCTGGATGTTACTAGGTATATAATATCGCTGGATGTTACTAGGTATATAATATCACTGGATGTTACTAGGTATATAATATCACTGGATGTTACAAGGTATATAATATAACTGGATGTTACTAGGTATATAATATCACTGGATGTTACTAGGTATATAATATCACTGGGTGTTACTAGGTATATAATATCACTGGATGTTACTTGGTATATAATATCTCTGGATGTTACTAGGTATATAATATCACTGGATGTTACTAGGTATATAATATCACTGGGTGTTACTAGGTATATAATATCACTGGATGTTACTAGGTATATAATATCACTGGGTGTTACTAGGTATATAATATCACTGGATGTTACTAGGTATATAATATCCTTGGATGTTACTAGGTATATAATATCACTGGATGTTACTAGGTATATAATATCACTGGATGTTACTAGGTATATAATATCACTGGATGTTACTAGGTATATAATATCCCTGGATGTTACTTGGTATATAATATCACTGGATGTTACTAGGTATATAATATCACTGGATGTTACTAGGTATATAATATCTCTGGATGTTACTAGGTATATAATATCCCTGGATGTTACTAGGTATATAATATCCCTGGATGTTACTAGGTGTATAATATCACTGGATGTTACTAGGTGTATAATATCACTGGATGTTACTAGGTATATAATATCACTGGATGTTACTAGGTATATAATATCACTGGATGTTACTAGGTATATAATATCTCTGGATGTTACTAGGTATATAATATCACTGGATGTTACTAGGTATATAATATCCCTGGATGTTACTAGGTATATAATATCACTGGATGTTACTAGGTATATAATATCTCTGGATGTTACTAGGTATATAATATCCCTGGATGTTACTAGGTATATAATATCCCTGGATGTTACTAGGTATATAATATCACTGGATGTTACTAGGTATATAATATCCCTGGATGTTACTAGGTATATAATATCCCTGGATGTTACTAGGTATATAATATCCCTGGATGTTACTAGGTATATAATATCACTGGATGTTACTAGGTATATAATATCCCTGGATGTTACTAGGTATATAATATCAGTGGATGTTACTAGGTATATAATATCCCTGGATGTTACTAGGTATATAATATCACTGGATGTTACTAGGTATATAATATCACTGGATGTTACTAGGTATATAATATCCCTGGATGTTACTAGGTATATAATATCACTGGATGTTACTAGGTATATAATATCAGTGGATGTTACTAGGTATATAATATCCCAGGATGTTACTAGGTATATAATATCCCAGGATGTTACTAGGTATATAATATCCCTGGATGTTACTAGGTATATAATATCACTGGATGTTACTAGGTATATAATATCCCTGGATGTTACTAGGTATATAATATCCCTGGATGTTACTAGGTATATAATATCAGTGGATGTTACTAGGTATATAATATCACTGGATGTTACTAGGTATATAATATCACTGGATGTTACTAGGTATATAATATCACTGGATGTTACTAGGTATATAATATCACTGGATGTTACTAGGTATATAATATCCCTGGATGTTACTAGGTATATAATATCATTGGATCTTACTAGGTATATAATATCACTGGATGTTACTAGGTATATATTATCACTGGATGTTACTAGGTATATAATATCCCAGGATGTTACTAGGTATATAATATCCCTGGATGTTACTAGGTATATAATATCACTGGATGTTACTAGGTATATAATATCACTGGATGTTACTAGGTATATAATATCCCTGGATGTTACTAGGTATATAATATCACTGGATGTTACTAGGTATATAATATCACTGGATGTTACTAGGTATATAATATCACTGGATGTTACTAGGTATATAATATCCCTGGACGTTACTAGGTATATAATATCACTGGATGTTACTAGGTATATAATATCCCTGGATGTTACTAGGTATATAATATCCCTGGATGTTACTAGGTATATAATATCACTGGATGTTACTAGGTATATAATATCACTGGATGTTACTAGGTATATAATATCCCTGGACGTTACTAGGTATATAATATCACTGGATGTTACTAGGTATATAATATCCCTGGATGTTACTAGGTATATAATATCCCAGGATGTTACTAGGTATATAATATCCCTGGATGTTACTAGGTATATAATATCACAGGATGTTACTAGGTATATAATATCCCTGGATGTTACTAGGTATATAATATCACTGGATGTTACTAGGTATATAATATCCCTGGATGTTACTAGGTATATAATATCACTGGATGTTACTAGGTATATAATATCCCTGGACGTTACTAGGTATATAATATCACTGGATGTTACTAGGTATATATTATCACTGGATGTTACTAGGTATATAATATCCCAGGATGTTACTAGGTATATAATATCACTGGATGTTACTAGGTATATAATATCACTGGATGTTACTAGGTATATAATATCCCAGGATGTTACTAGGTATATAGTATCCCTGGATGTTACTAGGTATATAATATCACTGGATGTTACTAGGTATATAATATCCCTGGATGTTACTAGGTATATAATATCACTGGATGTTACTAGGTATATAATATCCCTGGATGTTACTAGGTATATAATATCACTGGATGTTACTAGGTATATAATATCACTGGATGTTACTAGGTATATAATATCCCTGGATGTTACTAGGTATATAATATCACTGGATGTTACTAGGTTTATAATATCACTGGATGTTACTAGGTATATAATATCCCTGGATGTTACTAGGTATATAATATCACTGGATGTTACTAGGTATATAATATCACTGGATGTTACTAGGTATATAATATCCCTGGATGTTACTAGGTATATAATATCACTGGATGTTACTAGGTATATAATATCCCTGGATGTTACTAGGTATATAATATCCCGGGATGTTACTAGGTATATAATATCACTGGGTGTTACTAGGTATATAATATCACTGGATGTTACTAGGTATATAATATCCCTGGATGTTACTAGGTATATAATATCACTGCATGTTACTAGGTATATAATATCCCTGGATGTTACTAGGTATATAATATAACTGGATGTTACTAGGTATATAATATCACTGGATGTTACTAGGTATATAATATCACTGGATGTTACTAGGTATATAATATCCCTAGATGTTACTAGGTATATATTATCACTGGATGTTACTAGGTATATAATGTCCCTGGATGTTACTAGGTATATAGTATCACTGGATGTTACTAGGTATATAATATCACTGGATGTTACTAGGTATATAATATCACTGGATGTTACTAGGTATATAATATCACTGGATGTTACTAGGTATATAATATCACTGGATGTTACTAGGTATATAATATCACTGGATGTTACTAGGTATATAATATCACTGGATGTTACTAGGTATATAATGTCCCTGGATGTTACTAGGTATATAATATCACTGGATGTTACTAGGTATATAATATCACTGGATGTTACTAGGTATATAATATCCCTGGATGTTACTAGGTATATAATATCACTGGATGTTACTAGGTATATAATATCACTGGATGTTACTAGGTATATAATGTCCCTGGATGTTACTAGGTATATAATATCACTGGATGTTACTAGGTATATAATATCACTGGATGTTACTAGGTATATAATATCACTGGATGTTACTAGGTATATAATATCACTGGATGTTACTAGGTATATAATATCACTGGATGTTACTAGGTATATAATATCACTGGATGTTACTAGGTATATAATATCACTGGATGTTACTTGGTATATAATATCACTGGATGTTACTAGGTATATAATATCCCTGGATGTTACTAGGTATATAATATCACTGGATGTTACTAGGTATATAATATCACTGGATGTTACTAGGTATATAATATCCCTGGATGTTACTAGGTATATAATATCACTGGATGTTACTAGGTATATAATATCCCTGGATGTTACTAGGTATATAATATCACTGGATGTTACTAGGTATATAATATCCCTGGATGTTACTAGGTATATAATATCCCTGGATGTTACTAGGTATATAATATCACTGGATGTTACTAGGTATATAATATCACTGGATGTTACTAGGTATATAATATCACTGGATGTTACTAGGTATATAATATCATTGGGTTTTACTAGGTATATAATATCACTGGATGTTACTAGGTATATAATATCACTGGATGTTACTAGGTATATAATATCCCTGGATGTTACTAGGTATATAATATCACTGGATGTTACTAGGTATATAATATCACTGGATGTTACTAGGTATATAATATCCCTGGATGTTACTAGGTATATAATATCACTGGATGTTACTAGGTATATAATATCCCTGGATGTTACTAGATATATAATATCACTGGATGTTACTAGGTATATAATATCCCAGGATGTTACTAGGTATATAATATCCCTGGATGTTACTAGGTATATAATATCACTGGATGTTACTAGGTATATAATATCACTGGATGTTACTAGGTATATAATATCCCTGGATGTTACTAGGTATATAATATCACTGGATGTTACTAGGTATATAATATCACAGGATGTTACTAGGTATATAATATCACTGGATGTTACTAGGTATATAATATCCCTGGATGTTACTAGGTATATAATATCACTGGATGTTACTAGGTATATAATATCCCTGGATGTTACTAGGTATATAATATCACTGGATGTTACTAGGTATATAATATCCCTGGATGTTACTAGGTATATAATATCACTGGATGTTACTAGGTATATAATATCCCTGGATGTTACTAGGTATATAATATCACTGGATGTTACTAGGTATATAATATCACAGGATGTTACTAGGTATATAATATCACTGGATGTTACTAGGTATATAATATCCCTGGATGTTACTAGGTATATAATATCACTGGATGTTACTAGGTATATAATATCACTGGATGTTACTAGTTATATAATATCACTGGATGTTACTAGGTATATAATATCACTGGATGTTACTAGTTATATAATATCACTGGATGTTACTAGGTATATAATATCCCTGGATGTTACTAGGTATATAATATCACAGGATGTTACTAGGTATATAATATCCCTGGATGTTACTAGGTATATAATATCACTGGATGTTACTAGGTATATAATATCTCTGGATGTTACTAGGTATATAATATCCCAGGATGTTACTAGGTATATAATATCACTGGATGTTACTAGGTATATAATGTCCCTGGATGTTACTAGGTATATAATATCACTGGATGTTACTAGGTATATAATATCACTGGATGTTACTAGGTATATAATATCCCTGGATGTTACTAGGTATATAATATCCCTGGATGTTACTAGGTATATAATATCACTGGGTGTTACTAGGTATATAATATCACTGGATGTTACTTGGTATATAATATCACTGGATGTTACTAGGTATATAATATCCCAGGATGTTACTAGGTATATAGTATCCCTGGATGTTACTAGGTATATAATATCACTGGATGTTACTAGGTATATAATATCCCTGGATGTTACTAGGTATATAATATCCTTGGATGTTACTAGGTATATAATATCACTGGATGTTACTAGGTATATAATATCCCTGGATGTTACTAGGTATATAATATCCCTGGATGTTACTAGGTATATAATATCCCTGGATGTTACTAGGTATATAATATCCCTGGATGTTACTAGGTATATAATATCCCTGGATGTTACTAGGTATATAGTATCCCTGGATGTTACTAGGTATATAATATCACTGGATGTTACTAGGTATATAATATCCCTGGATGTTACTAGGTATATAATATCACTGGATGTTACTAGGTATATAATATTACTGGTTGTTACTAGGTATATAATATCCCAGGATGTTACTAGGTATATAATATCACTGGATGTTACTAGGTATATAATATCACTGGATGTTACTAGGTATATAATATCACTGGATGTTTCTAGGTATATAATATCCCTGAATGTTACTAGGTATATAATATTCCTGGATGTTACTAGGTATATAATATCACTGGATGTTACTAGGTATATAATATCACTGGATGTTACTAGGTATATAATATCACTGGATGTTACTAGGTATATAATATCCCTGGATGTTACTAGGTATATAATATCACTGGATGTTACTAGGTATATAATATCACTGAATGTTACTAGGTATATAATATCACTGGATGTTACTAGGTATATAATATCCCTGGATGTTACTAGGTATATAATATCACTGGATGTTACTAGGTATATAATATCCCTGGATGTTACTAGGTATATAATATCACTGGATGTTACTAGGTATATAATATCCCTGGATGTTACTAGGTATATAATATCACTGGATGTTACTAGGTATATAATATCCCTGGATGTTACTAGGTATATAATATCACTGGATGTTACTAGGTATATAATATCTCTGGATGTTACTAGGTATATAATATCCCAGGATGTTACTAGGTATATAATATCACTGGATGTTACTAGGTATATAATGTCCCTGGATGTTACTAGGTATATAATATCACTGGATGTTACTAGGTATATAATATCACTGGATGTTACTAGGTATATAATATCCCAGGATGTTACTAGGTATATAATATCACTGGATGTTACTAGGTATATAATATCACTGGATGTTACTAGGTATATAATATCACTGGATGTTACTAGGTATATAATATCCCTGGATGTTACTAGGTATATAATATCACTGGATGTTACTAGGTATATAATGTCCCTGGATGTTACTAGGTATATAATATCACTGGATGTTACTAGGTATATAATATCACTGGATGTTACTAGGTATATAATATCCCTGGATGTTACTAGGTATATAATATCACTGGATGTTACTAGGTATATAATATCACTGGATGTTACTAGTTATATAATATCACTGGATGTTACTAGGTATATAATATCCCTGCATGTTACTAGGTATATAATGTCCCTGGATGTTACTAGGTATATAATATCCCTGGATGTTACTAGGTATATAATATCCCTGGATGTTACTAGGTATATAATATCCCTGGATGTTACTAGGTATATAATATCACTGGATGTTACTAGGTATATAATATCACTGGATGTTACTAGGTATATAATATCCCTGGATGTTACTAGATATATAATATCCCTGGATGTTACTAGGTATATAATATCCCTGGATGTTACTAGGTATATAATATCACAGGATGTTACTAGGTATATAATATCCCTGGATGTTACTAGGTATATAATATCACTGGATGTTACTAGGTATATAATATCTCTGGATGTTACTAGGTATATAATATCCCAGGATGTTACTAGGTATATAATATCACTGGATGTTACTAGATATATAATATCACTGGATGTTACTAGGTATATAATATCACTGGATGTTACTAGATATATAATATCCCTGGGTGTTACTAGGTATATAATATCACTGGATGTTACTAGGTATATAATGTCCCTGGATGTTACTAGGTATATAATATCACTGGATGTTACTAGGTATATAATATCACTGGATGTTACTAGGTATATAATATCCCTGGATGTTACTAGGTATATGATATCACAGGATGTTACTAGGTATATAATATCACTGGATGTTACTAGGTATATAATATCACTGGATGTTACTAGGTATATAATATCACTGCATGTTACTAGGTATATAATATCCCTGGATGTTACTAGGTATATAATATCACTGGATGTTACTAGGTATATAATATCACTGGATGTTACTAGGTATATAATATCACTGCATGTTACTAGGTATATAATATCCCTGGATGTTACTAGGTATATAATATCAGTGGATGTTACTAGGTATATAATATACCTGGATGTTACTAGGTATATAATATCACTGGATGTTACTAGGTATATAATATCACTGGATGTTACTAGGTATATAATATCCCTGGATGTTACTAGGTATATAATATCCCTGGATGTTACTAGGTATATAATATCACTGGATGTTACGAGGTATATAATATCACTGGATGTTACTAGGTATATAATATCACTGGATGTTACTAGGTATATAATATCACTGAATGTTACTAGGTATATAATATCACTGGATGTTACTAGGTGTATAATATCACTGGATGTTACTAGGTATATAATATCACTGGATGTTACTAGGTATATAATATCACTGGATGTTACTAGGTATATAATATCACTGGATGTTACTAGGTATATAATATCCTGGAATGTTACTAGGTATATAATATCCATGGATGTTACTAGGTATATAATATCCCTGGATGTTACTAGGTATATAATATCACTGGATGTTACTAGGTATATAATATCACTGGATGTTACTAGGTATATAATATCACTGGATGTTACTAGGTATATAATATCACTGGATGTTACTAGGTATATAATATCCCTGGATGTTACTAGGTATATAATATCCCTGGATGTTACTAGGTATATAATATCACTGAATGTTACTAGGTATATAATATCCCTGGATGTTACTAGGTATATAATATCCCTGGATGTTACTAGGTATATAATATCACTGGATGTTACTAGGTATATAATATCCCTGGATGTTACTAGGTATATAATATCACTGGTTGTTACTAGGTATATAATATCCCTGGATGTTACTAGGTATATAATATCACTGGATGTTACTAGGTATATAATATCACTGGATGTTACTAGATATATAATATCACTGGATGTTACTAGGTATATAATATCACTGGATGTTACTAGGTATATAATATCCCTGGATGTTACGAGGTATATAATATCCCTGGATGTTACTAGGTATATAATATCACTGGATGTTACTAGGTATATAATATCCCTGGATGTTACTAGGTATATAATATCACTGGATGTTACTAGGTATATAATATCACTGGATGTTACTAGGTATATAATATCACTGGATGTTACTAGGTATATAATATCACTGGATGTTACTAGGTATATAATATCCCTGGATGTTACTAGGTGTATAATATCACTGGATGTTACTAGGTATATAATATCACTGGATGTTACTAGGTATATAATATCACTGGATGTTACTAGGTATATAATATCCCTGGATGTTACTAGGTATATAATATCCCTGGATGTTACTAGGTATATAATATCACTGGATGTTACTAGGTATATAATATCACTGGATGTTACTAGGTATATAATATCACTGGATGTTACTAGGTATATAATATCCCTGGACGTTACTAGGTATATAATATCACTGGATGTTACTAGGTATATAATATCACTGGATGTTACTAGGTATATAATATCACTGGATGTTACTAGGTATATAATATCCCTGGATGTTACTAGGTATATAATATCACTGGATGTTACTAGGTATATAATATCCCTGGATGTTACTAGGTATATAATATCCCTGGATGTTACTAGGTATATAATATCCCTGGATGTTACTAGGTATATAATATCCCTGGATGTTACTAGGTATATAATATCCCTGGATGTTACTAGGTATATAATATCCCTGGATGTTACTAGGTATATAATATCCCTAGATGTTACTAGGTATATATTATCACTGGATGTTACTAGGTATATAATATCCCTGGATGTTACTAGGTATATAATATCACTGGATGTTACTAGGTATATAATATCACTGGATGTTACTAGGTATATAATATCACTGGATGTTACTAGGTATATAATATCACTGGATGTTACTAGGTATATAATATCACTGGATGTTACTAGGTATATAATATCACTGGATGTTACTAGGTATATAATATCACTGGATGTTACTAGGTATATAATATCACTGGATGTTACTAGGTATATAATATCACTGGATGTTACTAGGTATATAATATCACTGGATGTTACTAGGTATATAATATCACTGGATGTTACTAGGTATATAATATCACTGGATGTTACTAGGTATATAATATCACTGGATGTTACCAGGTATATAATATCACTGGATGTTACTAGGTATATAATATCACTGGATGTTACTAGGTATATAATATCCCAGGATGTTACCAGGTATATAATATCACTGGATGTTACTAGGTATATAATATCACTGGATGTTACTAGGTATATAATATCACTGGATGTTACTAGTTATATAATATCACTGGATGTTACTAGGTATATAATATCACTGGATGTTACTAGGTATATAATATCCCTGGATGTTACTAGGTATATAATATCACTGGATGTTACTAGGTATATAATATCACTGGATGTTACTAGGTATATAATATCCCTGGATGTTACTAGGTATATAATATCCCTGGATGTTACTAGGTATATAATATCCCTGGATGTTACTAGGTATATAATATCACTGGATGTTACTAGGTGTATAATATCACTGGATGTTACTAGGTGTATAATATCACTGGATGTTACTTGGTATATAATATCCCTGGATGTTACTAGGTATATAATATCACTGGATGTTACTAGGTATATAATATCACTGGATGTTACTAGGTATATAATATCACTGGATGTTACTAGGTATATAATATCACTGGATGTTACTAGGTATATAATATCCCTGGTTGTTACTAGGTATATAATATCACTGGATGTTACTAGGTATATAATATCACTGGATGTTACTAGGTATATAATATCACTGGATGTTACTAGGTATATAATATCCCTGGATGTTACTAGGTATATAATATCACTGGGTGTTACTAGGTATATAATATCCCTGGATGTTACTAGGTATATAATATCCCTGGATGTTACTAGGTATATAATATCCCAGGATGTTACTAGGTATATAATATCACAGGATGTTACTAGGTATATAATATCACTGGGTGTTACTAGGTATATAATATCACTGGATGTTACTAGGTATATAATATCACTGGATGTTACTAGGTATATAATATCACTGCATGTTACTAGGTATATAATATCACTGGATGTTACTAGGTATATAATATCACAGGATGTTACTAGGTATATAATATCACTGGATGTTACTAGGTATATAATATCACAGGATGTTACTAGGTATATAATATCACTGGATGTTACTAGGTATATAATATCAATGGATGTTACTAGGTATATAATATCACTGGATGTTACTAGGTATATAATATCAATGGATGTTACTAGGTATATAATATCACTGGATGTTACTAGGTATATAATATCACTGGATGTTACTAGGTATATAATATCACTGGATGTTACTAGGTATATAATATCACTGGATGTTACTAGGTATATAATATCCCTGGATGTTACTAGGTATATAATATCACTGGATGTTACTAGGTATATAATATCCCTGGATGTTACTAGGTATATACTATCCCTGAATGTTACTAGGTATATAATATCACTGGATGTTACTAGGTATATAATATCACTGGATGTTACTAGGTATATAATATCACTGGATGTTACTAGGTATATAATATCACTGGATGTTACTAGGTATATAATATCACTGGATGTTACTAGGTATATAATATCACTGGATGTTACTAGGTATATAATATCTCTGGATGTTACTAGGTATATAATATCCCTGGATGTTACTAGGTATATAATATCCCTGGATGTTACGAGGTATATAATATCCCTGGATGTTAGTAGGTATATACTATCCCTGAATGTTACTAGGTATATGTCATGATTCCCCTGAACCCCCTTTGGGGTCAGTAGAAGTTTAGTTGTTTAATATGCTTTTATGTTAAGTTGATTATCCTATATATGTTATGCTGTATTATGTCATGTTAATTAATATGTAAAATGTTATGCTGTGCTGTTTTATATTATGTTGAATACCTTATGTTTTTTAAGTTAATTACTGTATGTTATGTTATGTTGCTTGCCTATGTGTAATTGGAGTGTGATGTGTGATTCTGTTTGCTAAATGTTGGGTCATTAAGAGCTAAATGGTTTAGAATGTTGTGTGGTCGGTGGTAACTGTCAGAGAGGGGAGAGAGCAGTTGGCAGTTGAGTTTTTTCTGACTGAGAGAGAGATGTATTGGTGTCTCTGAGGGCAGTTGAGATAATGCTGGGTTAAATGTCTTAAAGTATATATATATATGTTCCTAAGCCAAGGGAAGAAGACATATATTGAAGACAGATATGCTCCTATCTAAAAGGGAGGTAAGAAGATAACCGCAATGACTGTATGAATGAAGTTGCTGTTATGATGCCTTATAGATGAGCCTTGTCCACAGAAATAAAAACAGTTTCTGATTTCTTATAATGCTGAGCCGGCATTCATATTCTTAAAGACTACATCTAATTTAAGAGACATCAGCTGTCTTAGTGAAGAGATCAAAAGAATCTGGTAGATCTGCTGGGTAGGTTTGGCAATAACAGCCTTATCATGCCCGACTGAGAAGAAGTAGATCGTGACAGCTGGTGGCAGCGGTGGAATCTCTTCATCAATAAGCTAAGACAGCAGTAAGAAGAGGAGCTTCTATCCCAGAGGAGACAGGGCATGGTCTGCAGGCATGGCAGAGGTAAAGAAGCACACTAACCAGAGGGGACAGCAGAGGTCCAGCAAGATGGACGCCAAGCAATGCAGGAAAGTGGCCCTTCTAGCAAAATGGAAGGCATTCCTGGGATTGTGGCCGGGTCATGAGCTGAGTGACTGGCTGTCGGATCTCGTGGGGCAGCAGGTTGACCTGGAGCAGCAGTATGCAGCCTGGCTGGGAACAGTTGGGGTCCCCAGTGTGGAACCCTGTTTTCACTTGGAGCTGGAGGAGGCACTGTGGGAGATTGTGTATGGCAATCCGGACTGTGGCCTAGGCACTGCCCAGAGACAAATTAACTTACTTACAAAGCGCTGTGACTGCCTAGGACCACGGCGTTGGTCTGATGAAGCTATTGAGCTATTTCCCTTTATCCAGCAGGAGTTACAGCTGGAAGTCGAATTTATAAACTTGCTGGATGAGGCATCTGTGGAAGGACTTTGGCCACCCAGTTGGGAAGGGTCCTACCAGTCGGGCAGGAAGAAAGATTATGTGCCAGAGACTGAAGAAGTACCTGAGAAAGATAAATTTTAGAGATGTCGCGAATAGTTCGCCGGCAGACTGTTCCCGGCGAACATAGCATGTTCGCGTTCGCGGCGAACAGCGAACATTTGCAAGATTCGACCCGCCCCCAATACTTTATCATTGAGCAAACTTTGACCCTGCATGTCACAGTCAGCAGACACATTCCAGCCAATCAGCAGCATACACTCCCTTCCACACCCTTCTACCTCATGGACAGCAGCCATTTTGGAATCATAACTACCTTGCAGTCTTACAGAGAGGAGGTACAGTGTAGGTGATGCTGCATCAATAGGGAAAACCATAGCTAGGCAAGTTTATTTAGTGTCCAGTGCAGTGCTGAAGGACTCATCAGATCTCTGCTGTAAACACAGCACCCCAAAAAGCCCTTTTTAGGGCTATAACATCTTTTTTTTTTCTTTGTTTTTTTTCTGTGTAATCTAATTTCATTTGCCTGTCTCCCTGCTAACCCCTGCTTGCAAGTGTGTGTGTCAGGCTCACAGCTTATACTGTGTGTGCACAATGCATACAATATAATATTGTTTACTAGTTGTCTACTTTTAAAAAACCCAAACTTTTTTTTTCTTAAATCTAAGTGCATTTGCCTGACCGTCAATCAAAGTTCATTTGCTTGACCGCTACCCATAGTGTGTGTCCTGCTTACAAGTACTGTGCCAAGTTCAACCAATCCAGTCTAGTTGGGGTGCCAACAGTCCACATTTAAAAAACCCAAACCTTTATTTTCTTAAATCTAAGTGCTATTGCCTGACCGTCAATCAAAGTTCATTTGCTTGACCGCTACCCATAGTGTGTGTCCTGCTTACAAGTACTGTGCCAAGTTCAACCAATCCAGTCTAGTTGGGGTACCAACAGTCCACATTTAAAAAACCCAAACTTTTATTTTCTTAAATGTAAGTGCATTTGCCTGACCGTCAATGAAAGTTCATTTGCTTGACCGCTACCATAGTGTGTGTCCTAATTACAAGTACTGTGCCAAGTTCAACTAATCCAGTCTAGTTGGGGTACTGATTTGTGAATATTATCTGGTCTCCGGAAGTGACACCAATATCCAGGTGAGATGTTACTCTGGGTCTGTAGAGTGACGTTAATACCGACCTTTACCTCTATATACTGGTGAGATGTGACTCGGGGTCTGTAGAGTGATGTTAATACCGACCTTTACTCCTTTATCCAGGTGTCCAGGTCAGATGTGATTCGGGGTCTGTAGAGTGAAATTAATACTGACCTTTGCTCCTAAATCCAGATGAGTTGTGACTCGGGGTCTGTAGAGTGACATTAATACTAACATTTACTCCTGTATGCAGGTGAGATTTGACTGGGGGTCTGTAGAGTGACATTAATACCGACCTTCACTCCTATATCCAGGTGAGATGTGACTCGGGGTCTGTAGAGTGACGTTAATACCGACCTTTACCTCTATATACTGGTGAGATGTGACTCGGGGTCTGTAGAGTGATGTTAATACCGACCTTTACTCCTTTATCCAGGTGTCCAGGTCAGATGTGATTCGGGGTCTGTAGAGTGAAATTAATACTGACCTTTGCTCCTAAATCCAGATGAGTTGTGACTCGGGGTCTGTAGAGTGACATTAATACTAACATTTACTCCTGTATGCAGGTGAGATTTGACTGGGGGTCTGTAGAGTGACATTCATACCGACCTTTACTCCTATATCCAGGTGAGATGTGAATGAGGGTCTGTAGAGTAACATTAATACCGACCTTTACTCCTATATCCAGGTGAGATGTGACTCGGGGTCTGTAGAGTTACATTAATACCGACCTTTACTCCTATATCCAGGTGAGATGTGATTCGGGGTCTGTAGAGTGACATTAATACCGACCTTTACTTCTATATCCAGGTGAGATGTGACTCGGGGTCTGTAGAGTGACGTTAAGACCGACCTTTACTCCTATATCCAGGTGAGATGTGACTCGGGGTCTGTAGAGTTACGTTAATACCGACCTCTACTCCTATATCCAGGTGAGATGTGACTCGGGGTCTGTAGAGTGACATTAATACCAATCTTTACTCCTATATCCCGGTGAGATGTGACTCGGGGTCTGTAGAGTGACGTTAAGACCGATCTTTACTCCTATATCCAGGTGAGATGTGACTCGGGGTCTGTTGAGTGACGTTAAGACCGATCTTTACTCCTATATCCAGGTAAGATGTGACTAGGGGTCTGTAGAGTGATGTTAATACCGACCTTTACTCCTATATCCAGGTGAGATGTGACTCTGGGTCTGTAGAGTGACGTTAATACCGACCTTTACCTCTATATAATGGTGAGATGTGACTCGGGGTCTGTAGAGTGATGTTAATACCGACCTTTACTCCTTTATCCAGGTGTCCAGGTCAGATGTGATTCGGGGTCTGTAGAGTGAAATTAATACTGACCTTTGCTCCTAAATCCAGATGAGTTGTGACTCAGGGTCTGTAGAGTGACATTAATACTAACATTTACACCTGTATGCAGGTGAGATTTGACTGGGGGTCTGTAGAGTGACATGCATACCGACCTTTACTCCTATATCCAGGTGAGATGTGACTCAGGGTCTGTAGAGTGATGTTAATACCGACCTTTACTCCTACATCCAGGTGAGATGTGAATGATGGTCCGTAGAGTGACATTAATACCGACCTTTACTCCTATATCCAGGTGAGATGTGATTCGGGGTCTGTAGAGTGACATTAATACCGACCTTTACTTCTATATCCAGGTGAGATGTGACTCGGGGTCTGTAGAGTGACGTTAATACCGACCTCTACTCCTATATCCAGGTGAGATGTGACTCGGGGTCTGTAGAGTGACGTTAAGACTGACCTTTACTCCTATATCCAGGTGAGATGTGACTCGGGGTCTGTAGAGTGACGTTAATATCGACCTCTACTCCTATATCCAGGTGAGATGTAACTCGGGGTCTGTAGAGTTACGTTAATACCGACCTCTACTCCTATATCCAGGTGAGATGTGACTCTGGGTCTGTAGAGTGACATTAATACCGATAGTTACTCCTATATCCAGGTGAGATGTGACTCGGGGTCTGTAGAGTGACGTTAAGACCGATCTTTACTCCTATATCCAGTTGAGATGTGACTCGGAGTCTGTTGAGTGACGTTAAGACCGATCTTTACTCCTATATCCATGTGAGATGTGACTAGGGGTCTGTAGAGTGATGTTAATACCGACCTTTACTCCTATATCCAGGTGAAATGTGACTCGGGGTCTGTAGAGTGACGTTAATACCGTCCTTTACTCCTATATCCAGGTGAGATGTGACTCTGGGTCTGTAGAGTGACATTAATATCAACCTTTACCCCTATATCCAGGTGAGATGTGACTCTGGGTCTGTAAAGTGACATTAATACCGACCTTTACTCCTATATCCAGGTGAGATGTGACTCTGGGTCTGTAAAGTGACATTAATACCGACCTTTACTCCTATATCCAGGTGAGATGTGACTCTGGGTCTGTAAAGTGACATTAATACCGACCTTTACTCCTATATCCAGGTGAGATGTGACTCGGGGTCTGTAGAGTGACATTAATACCGACCTTTACTCCTACATACAGGTGAGATGTGAATGAGGGTCTGTAGAGTAACATTACTACCGACCTTTACTCCTATATCCAGGTGAGATGTGATTCAGGGTCTGTAGAGTGACATTAATACCGACCTTTACTCCTATATGCAGGTGAGATGTGACTCTGGGTCTGTAAAGTGACATTAATACCGATCTTTACTTCTATATCCAGGTGAAATGTGACTCGGGGTCTGTAGAGTGATGTTAATCCCGACCTTTACTCCTATATCCAGGTGAGATGTGAATGAGGGTCTGTAGAGTGATGTTAATACCGACCTTTACTCCTATATCCAGGTGAGATGTGATTCGGGGTCTGTAGAGTGACATTAATACCGACCTTTACTCCTATATCCAGGTGAGATGTGATTCGGGGTCTGTAGAGTGACATTAATACCGACCTTTACTCCTATATCCAGGTGAGTTGTGACTCAGAGTCTGTAGAGTGACGTTAAGACCGACCTTTACTTCTATATCCAGGTGAGATGTGACTCGGGGTCTGTAGAGTGACGTTAAGACTGACCTTTACTCCTATATCCAGGTGAGATGTGACTCGGGGTCTGTAGAGTGACGTTAATATCGACCTCTACTCCTATATCCAGGTGAGATGTGACTCGGGGTCTGTAGAGTTACGTTAATACCGACCTCTACTCCTATATCCAGGTGAGATGTGACTCTGGGTCTGTAGAGTGACATTAATACCAATCTTTACTCCTATATCCAGGTGAGATGTGACTCGGGGTCAGTAGAGAGACGTTAAGACCGATCTTTACTCCTATATCCAGGTGAGATGTGACTCGGGGTCTGTTGAGTGACGTTAAGACCGATCTTTACTCCTATATCCAGGTGAGATTTGACTAGGGGTCTGTAGAGTGACATTAATACTGACCTTTACTCCTATATCCAGGTGAGATATGACTCGGGGTCTGTAGAGTGACGTTAATACCGACCTTTACTTCTATATACTGGTGAGATGTGACTCGGGGTCTGTAGAGTGACATTAATACCGTCCTTTACTTCTATATCCAGGTGAGATGTGACTCTGGGTCTGTAAAGTGACATTAATATCGACCTTTACTCCTATATCCAGGTGAGATGTGACTCGGGGTCTGTAAAGTGACATTAATACCGACATTTACTCCTATATCTAGGTGAGATGTGATTCAGGGTCTGTAGAGTGACATTAATACCGACCTTTACTTCTATATCCAGGTGAGATGTGACTCTGGGTCTGTAGAGTGTCGTTAATACCGACCTTTACTCCTATATCCAAGTGAGATGTGATTCAGGGTCTGTAGAGTGACATTAATACCGACCTTTACTTCTATATCCAGGTGAGATGTGACTCGGGGTCTGTAGAGTGTCGTTAATACCGACCTTTACTCCTATATGCAGGTGAGATGTGACTCTGGGTCTGTAAAGTGACATTAATACCGATCTTTACTTCTATATCCAGGTGAAATGTGACTCGGGGTCTGTAGAGTGATGTTAATACCGACCTTTACTCCTATATCCAGGTGAGATATGAATGAGGGTCTGTAGAGTGATATTAATACCGACCTTTACTCCTATATCCAGGTGAGATGTGATTCGGGGTCTGTAGAGTGACATTAATACCGACCTTTACTCCTATATCCAGGTGAGATGTGACTCGGGGTCTGTAGAGTGACGTTAAGACCGACCTCTACTCCTATATCCAGGTGAGGTGACTCTGGGTCTGTAGAGTGACATTAATACCGATCTTTACTCCTATATCCAGGTGAGATGTGACTCGGGGTCTGTAGAGTGACGTTAAGACCGATCTTTACTCCTATATCCAGGTGAGATGTGACTCGGGGTCTGTTGAGTGACGTTAAGACCGATCTTTACTCCTATATCCAGGTGAGATGTGACTAGGGGTCTGTAGAGTGATGTTAATACCGACCTTTACTCCTATATCCAGGTGAGATGTGACTCGGGGTCTGTAGAGTGACGTTAATACCGACCTTTACTTCTATATACTGGTGAGATGTGACTCAGGGTCTGTGTAGAGTGACATTAATACCGTCCTTTACTCCTATATCCAGGTGAGATGTGACTCTGGGTCTGTAGAGTGACATTAATATCGACCTTTACTCCTATATACAGGTGAGATGTGACTCTGGGTCTGTAAAGTGACATTAATACCGAACTTTACTCCTATATCCAGGTGAGATGTGACTCTGGGTCTGTAAAGTGACATTAATACCGACCTTTACTCCTATATCTAGCTGAGATGTGACTCGGGGTCTGTAGAGTGATGTTAATACCGACCTTTATTCCTACATCCAGGTGAGATGTGAATGAGGGTCTGTAGAGTAACATTAATACCGACCTTTACTCCTATATCCAGGTGAGATGTGACTCGGGGTCTGTAGAGTTACATTAATACCGACCTTTACTTCTATATCCAGGTGAGATGTGACTCGGGGTCTGTAGAGTGTCGTTAATACCGACCTTTACTCCTATATGCAGGTGAGATGTGACTCTGGGTCTGTAAAGTGACATTAATACCGACCTTTACTCCTATATCTAGGTGAGATGTGACTCGGGGTCTGTAGAGTAACATTAATACCAACCTTTACTCCTATATCCAGGTGAGATGTGACTCTGGGTCTGTAAAGTGACATTAATACCGATCTTTATTTCTATATCCAGGTGAAATGTGACTCGGGGTCTGTAGAGTGATGTTAATACCGTCCTTTACTCCTATATCCAGGTGAGATGTGACTCGGGGTCTGTAGAGTGACATTAATACCGATCTTTACTCCTATATCCAGGTGAGATGTGACTCGGGGTCTGTAAAGTGACATTAATACCGACCTTTACTTCTATATCTAGGTGAGATGTGATTCAGGGTCTGTAGAGTGACATTAATACCGACCTTTACTTCTATATCCAGGTGAGATGTGACTCTGGGTCTGTAGAGTGATGTTAATACCGTCCTTTACTCCTATATCCAGGTGAGAAGTGACTCGAGGTCTGTAGAGTGACATTAATACCGACCTTTACTTCTATATCCAGGTGAGAGGTGACTCGGGGTCTGTAGAGTGATGTTAATACCGACCTTTACTCCTTTATCCAGGTGAGATGTGAATGAGGGTCTGTAGAGTGACATTAATACCGACCTTTACTGCTATATCCAGGTGAGATGTGACTCGGGGTCTGTAAAGTGACATTAATACCGACCTTTACTTCTATATCCTGGTGAAATGTGACTCGGGGTCTGTAGAGTAATGTTAATACCGACCTTTACTCCTTTATCCAGGTGAGATGTGAATGAGGGTCTATACAGTGAAATTAATACCGACCTTTACTCCTATATCCAGGTGAGATGTGACTCGGGGTCTGTAAAGTGACATGAATACCGACCTTTACTCCTATATCCAGGTGAGATGTGACTCGGGGTCTGTAAAGTGACATTAATACCGACCTTTACTTCTATATCCAGGTGAGATGTGACTCGGGGTCTGTAGAGTGTCGTTAATACCGACCTTTACTCTTATATCCAGGTGAGATGTTACTCTTGGTCTGTAAAGTGACATTAATATCGACCTTTACTTCTATATCCAGGTGAGATGTGCTCGGGGTCTGTAGAGTGATGTTAATACCGACCTTTACTCCTATATCCTGGTGAGATGTGAATGAGGGTCTGTAGAGTGACATTAATACCGATTTTTACTCCTATATCCAGGTGAGATGTGATTCGGGGTCTGTAGAGTGAAATTAATAGCGACCTTTACTCTTATATCCAGGTGAGATGTGACTCGGGGTCTGTAAAGTGACATTAATACCGACCTTTACTTCTATATCCAGGTCAGATGTGATTCGGGGTCTGTAGAGTGAAATTAATACTGACCTTTACTCCTATATCATGGTGAGATGTGACTCGCGGTCTGTAGAGTGACATTATTACTGACCTTTGCTCCTAAATCCAGATGAGTTGTCACTCGGGGTCTGTAGAGTGACATTAATACCGACCTTTACTTCTATATCCAGGTGAGATGTGATTCGGGGTCTGTAGAGTGACATTAATACCGACCTATACTCCTATATCCAGGTGAGATGTGACTCTGGGTCTGTAAAGTGACATTAATACCGACCTTTACTTCTATATCCAGGTGAGATGTGACTCGGGGTCTGTAGAGTGATGTTAATACCGACCTTTACTCCTTTATCCAGGTGAGATGTAAATGAGGGTCTATACAGTGAAATTAATACCGACCTTTACTCCTATATCAAGGTGAGATGTGATTCGGGGTCTGTAGAGTGACATTAATACTGACCCTTACTCCTATATCCAGGTGAGATGTGACTCGGGGTCTGTAAAGTGACATTAATACTGACCCTTACTAATATATCCAGGTGAGATGTGATTCGGGGTCTGTAGAGTGACATTAATACTGACCTTTACTCCTATATCCAGGTGAGATGTGAATGAGGGTCTTTAGAGTGACATTAATACCGGCCTTTACTCCTATATCCAGGTGAGATGTGACTCTGGGTCTGTAGAGTGACATTAATACCGACCTTTACTCCTATATCCAGGTAAGATGTGACTCGGGGTCTGTAAAGTGACATTAATACCGACCTTTACTTCTTTATCCAGGTGAGATGTGACTCTGGGTCTGTAGAGTGATGTTAATACCGACATTTACTCCTATATCCAGGTGAGATGTGACTCGGGGTCTGTAGAGTGACATTAATACCGACCTTTACTCCTATATCCAGGTGAGATGTGATTCGGGGTCTGTAGAGTGACATTAATACCGACCTTTACTTCTATATCCAGGTGAGATGTGACTCGGGGTCTGTAGAGTGACGTTAATACCGACCTCTACTCCTATATCCAGGTGAGATGTGACTCTGGGTCTGTAGAGTGACATTAATACCGACCTTTACTCCTATATCCAGGGGAGATGTGACTCGGTGTCTGTAAAGTGACATTAATACTGACCTTTACTTCTATATCCAGGTGAGATGTGACTCGGGGTCTGTAGAGTGTCGTTAATACCGACCTTCACTCCTATATCCAGGTGAGATGTGAATGAGTGTCTGTAGAGTGACATTAATACCGACCTTTACTCCTATATCCAGGTGAGATGTGATTCGGGGTCTGTAGAGTGACATTAATACCGACCTTTACTTCTATATCCAGGTGAGATGTGACTCGGGGTCTGTAGAGTGACGTTAATACCGACCTCTACTCCTATATCCAGGTGAGATGTGAATGAGGGTCTGTAGAGTGACATTAATACCGACCTTTACTCCTATATCCAGGGGAGATGTGACTCGGTGTCTGTAAAGTGACATTAATACTGACCTTTACTTCTATATCCAGGTGAGATGTGACTCGGGGTCTGTAGAGTGTCGTTAATACCGACCTTCACTCCTATATCCAGGTGAGATGTGAATGAGTGTCTGTAGAGTGACTTTAATACCGACCTTTACTCCTATATCCAGGAGAGATGTGATTCGGGGTCTGCAGAGTGACAATAATACCGACCATTACTCCTATTTCCAGGTGAGATGTGACTCGGGGTCTGTAGAGTGACATTATTACTGACATTTGCTCCTAAATCCAGATGATTTGTGACTCGGGGTCTGTAGAGTGACATTAATACTAACATTTACTCCTGTATGCAGGTGAGATTTGACTGGGGGTCTGTAGAGTGACATTCATACCGACCTTTACTCCTATATCCAGGTGAGATGTGACTCGGGGTCTGTAGAGTGATGTTAATACCGACCTTTACTCCTATATCCAGGTGAGATGTGAATGAGGGAATGTAGAGTGACATTAATACCGACCTTTACTCCTATATCCAGGTGAGATGAGACTCAGGGTCTGTAAAGTGACATTAATACCGACCTTTACTTCTATATCCAGGTGAGATGTGACTCGGGGTCTGTAGAGTGATGTTAATACCGACCTTTACTCCTATATCCAGGTGAGATGTGAATGAGGGTCTGTAGAGTGACATTAATACCGACCTTTACTTCTATATCCAGGTGAGATGTGACTCGGGGTCTGTAGAGTGAAATTAATACCGACCTTTACTCCTATATCAAGGTGAGATGTGATTCGGGGTCTGTAGAGTGACATTAATACTGACCTTTACTCCTATATCCAGGTGAGATGTGATTCGGGGTCTGTAGAGTGACATTAATACCGACCTTTACTTCTATATCCAGGTGAGATGTGACTCTGGGTCTGTAGAGTGACATTAATACCGACCTTTACTCCTATATCCAGGTGAGATGTGACTCGGGGTCTGTTGAGTGACATTAATACCGACCTTTACTTCTATATCCAGGTGAGATGTGACTCTGGGTCTGTTGAGTGACATTAATACCGACCTTTACTTCTATATCCAGGTGAGATGTGACTCGGGGTCTGTAAAGTGACATTAATACCGACCTTTACTTCTATATCCAGGTGAGATGTGACTCGGGGTCTGTAGAGTGACATTAATACTAACATTTACTCCTGTATGCAGGTGAGATTTGACTGGGGGTCTGTAGAGTGACATTCATACTGACCTTTACTCCTATATCCAGGTGAGATGTGACTCGGGGTCTGTAGAGTGATGTTAGTACCGACCTTTACTCCTATATCCAGGTGAGATATGAATGAGTGTCTGTAGAGTGACATTAATACCGACCTTTACTCCTATATCCAGGTGAGATGTGATTCGGGGTCTGTAGAGTGACATTAATACCGACCTTTACTCTATATCCAGGTGAGATG
>JAPZIH010001293.1:0-46870 GCA_027410445.1 Discoglossus pictus
CCTAACCCTAACCCTAACCCTAACCCTAACCCTAACCCTAACCCTAACCCTAACCCTAACCCTAACCCTAACCCTAACCCTAACCCTAACCCTAACCCTAACCCTAACCCTAACCCTAACCCTAACCCTAACCCTAACCCTAACCCTAACCCTAACCCTAACCCTAACCCTAACCCTAACCCTAACCCTAACCCTAACCCTAACCCTAACCCTAACCCTAACCCTAACCCTAACCCTAACCCTAACCCTAACCCTAACCCTAACCCTAACCCTAACCCTAACCCTAACCCTAACCCTAACCCTAACCCTAACCCTAACCCTAACCCTAACCCTAACCCTAACCCTAACCCTAACCCTAACCCTAACCCTAACCCTAACCCTAACCCTAACCCTAACCCTAACCCTAACCCTAACCCTAACCCTAACCCTAACCCTAACCCTAACCCTAACCCTAACCCTAACCCTAACCCTAACCCTAACCCTAACCCTAACCCTAACCCTAACCCTAACCCTAACCCTAACCCTAACCCTAACCCTAACCCTAACCCTAACCCTAACCCTAACCCTAACCCTAACCCTAACCCTAACCCTAACCCTAACCCTAACCCTAACCCTAACCCTAACCCTAACCCTAACCCTAACCCTAACCCTAACCCTAACCCTAACCCTAACCCTAACCCTAACCCTAACCCTAACCCTAACCCTAACCCTAACCCTAACCCTAACCCTAACCCTAACCCTAACCCTAACCCTAACCCTAACCCTAACCCTAACCCTAACCCTAACCCTAACCCTAACCCTAACCCTAACACTAACCCTAACCCTAACCCTAACCCTAACCCTAACCCTAACCCTAACCCTAACCCTAACCCTAACCCTAACCCTAACCCTAACCCTAACCCTAACCCTAACCCTAACCCTAACCCTAACCCTAACCCTAACCCTAACCCTAACCCTAACCCTAACCCTAACCCTAACCCTAACCCTAACCCTAACCCTAACCCTAACCCTAACCCTAACCCTAACCCTAACCCTAACCCTAACCCTAACCCTAACCCTAACCCTAACCCTAACCCTATTTCAATGTGGCGCAACAGGTAATGTTTGCCTAAAATCTCCTCCTAACAGCATCACCTTTCCACCAAATGGCAAATTATTATCCATCACTTCTTTTAAGAATCTATCAATACATTGCAAAGCATGACATGACATCATTATTGCCTCGTCTATGATAATTAATTTAACTTTTAAAATGTTTTTGCTTTTATTCAGTTGAATATCTGACACTGATGTTTCCAAAATGGGAACCGGCAGCTTAAATCCACTATGCACATTTCTACCACCGTCTAACAAAAGTGCTGCAATTCCAGTTGTTGCAAATGGCATAGCTATCTGACCCTGTGATCGAATATAACTCAACAAACAATTGTACAGATACGTTTTTCCTGATCCACCAGGGCCGTCTAGATAGGAATACAGTTTTTTGACCATTTCATCATCTGTAGCATTTGTGATGGCATTAAATGCTTTTAACTGTAAAGTATTTAAAGTTGCCAGTTTTTCTTAAGTCTTTTGTTTTTATAGCTTGGTGTCATAATCATCAAAGTTGATGTCATCTATAAGTCCTGGATCAGGCAAATTAAAACTTGCACAATTTAATCCATGAGCCAACAATATTTCTTGAATTTCCATTAAAGTTTTTAACAGTGCTATTGGCTCATTGTAACTTTTCAAGAAGTCTTCTGACTTATTTAAATTAAATGTTTCCCACAAAGTAAACGCATCAGGTACATTGCAAAAAATGCAAATAAACTCAAATTGTTCTCTCATTTGCTTTGGCATTTGACATAGTGCTGCTTCTTCCAGACACATCTCCCATTCTGTATCATCAGCTATGAAGTTTTGATGTCTTACAGCTAATAGAAAAGTATCATAAACTATGTCATTCACTGTGTGTAAATGTTCAAAACTTTGTGCACCGGGAACATGTAAAAGAAGTAATCTTAAACAAAAACGTTCGATGTCCCTTGGACTGCCGGTATAAATTTGTGGTATAATTTTATGTGTATCTCTTCTTCTTTGTCCCCATAGACCATTTACAAATACATAGTGATAAGGAATCTCAATGTATAAAAATTGTCTGGCCTGCGTATCCTGGCAGTTTAATTTAAACCATGCCGTAAGTGTTGTATCTCGGTGTTCACTTTGAGCTAATGCAGTTCTTTCATTGCCTGCAGTAAAGCAAACAAACTGACTTTGTGGCAAATGTACAGCTAAACGATACACAGCATGCGACCGATCATGCATCTCAAATTTCAGAAGACACCACATTGCTTCAGGAGCACTGACATAGGGCCTCATTCTATTACCGGCCGCAGCCGCTGCAGGGCCGCAAGGACCGGCCGCAAGCTTTACGGCTATTCTATTCCCCTCCGGCCGGGGACTCCGGCAGGCTTGCGGCCGGCGCTTTGCTATCTCTTGCGGCCGAGGAAAGCCTTTGATCTAAAACGGCCGTAAGAAAAGCCTGGTTGCGATTCTATTGCTCCGGGAACCCTGTCTGCAAGGCTAAAAACGAGCCGCAGCTTACTTGCAGCAAACAGGTCCCGCTAGCACCAATTAAGCACATAAAATAGCTCAAATAAAGCCATCCTGCACTTTGAGAAGACTATAAAGTGATATTCGGTGTTAGAAAAAATAGCACATAATTACCCTATACTCAAATCCGTAAAATAATATTTTTTTAATATACGTAAAATATCCATGTAAAAAGTCCAGAGTGCTTGGAGCACCTCAGACACGCCCACGCCGCAGCCGGAAAATAAACAGTTAATTTGAACTCGGGTTTGGGCTGATGTGCAAGCTTGAGAGGGGGTTACTTTTAATCCTCATGTCCCCCAATATGATCCCTAGCATTTACAGAGCTGTACAGTGCAGGCTTGAATTTATTTTTGCGTTTTTAGATTTCAGAGCTTACGGCCGGTTTCAAGATATGCGGCCGGCCGTAAGGGGAGATCCTTGCGGGGCCGTATAATTGAATCGCGAGTTAACTGAACCCCCGCAAGGAATCGCAGCCTTACGGCCGATTTACGGCCGATAATAGAATGAGGCCCATAGAGAGCATCTAAATAATTTGAAAGTTCGACATGTAAAATTGGATTTTCCTTTTCGTTTGCAGCACCTTGCACAACAACAGTTGCTGCATCATATCCTTTGTATATATATTTATACACATATTTGATTGATTTAATAAAAGTGCAAGCTTCCACATTTATGTGTGCATTGTACTTCATGAGCAAATGTGCATTGTATGGAACGACAAATCTATTATCAACCTTTTGCCCACGGGTAATAGCAATTTGTCCTTGTCTTCTTTTATACAAAGGGTATCCATCACAATTAGCATAAGTTTGCATTTGAAATTGTTTAGGAAATTCTTTAGTACATATTTTATTTTCCATACATTTCCATCAATTTGGATTGATATCTTCATATGGCCCATGAATCATTCTGTGTGTAACAATTCTCCCAAAGTTTGGAATATTTTTCAGTATGTGAGCATGTGGCAGTCCTCTTTTTTGAAATTCAATGGTATAAGCAAAAGCCACACATTTTCCAAATAACTGTGCTTTAGTTATATCATGTATTAATGAATTGAGTTTGATTTTGAATACTCTTGCCACTAACAGCCTTATTAAATTGTGATTCAGCAAATTTAAAAGGGCTCTATTTAAGCACACAGCATATTTTATTTACAGAAGTTTTTAGTTAGTGAACTTCTATCCAAAATCAAGGTCTTCACTAATTAAAAACTTCTGTAAATAAAATATGCTGTGTGCTTAAATAGAGCCCTTTTAAATTTGCCGAATCACAACTTAATAAGGCTGTAAATCTGGTCGGTCAGAAGTAGTTTGTCCTAGATTCAAATTTTCCTTGATCTCTGGCTATTGTGCATTACATGTGAATGTAATGAATAAATCTGGTTTTCCAAATTTTGTGACAATTGACATGGCATCATTATATCTTTCTCGCAAATTGCGAGGAGATCCTTGGAAAGTGGATGGCAAAATAATTGCTCTTCCAGCTGTCATGTCTCTGTTGTCAGCCTATTCAGCGACATAATCCATCAATCCACAATACTGTTCTACTCAAAGCTTATTTTGTTGAAATTTTATGAAATTTAGATTATTTGCTTTGACTTGTAGATAGGAATCAATAATCCATTGTTGAGTGAGTTTGCCCCCACTTAAAATTGGATTAAAAGAATCCCGAATAGCAGTTTGTGCCACTTTATATTCCAGCATAAAAATATTGCATCTAACACGAACTTTACTATTGGGATAACTTTGCAATTGTAATTTTGGTTCCCATCCAGGTTCACCATTTGGAAATAAAATGGGATATGTCATTGGATCCAAATTACAACTTAATATATTTATGTTTATAAAAGGTTGTTCTTCATTGCGTGGATATATTCTAATATCCCGCTGAAAACGTGGTTCACCGTCTTCAATTTTAAAAACCATGGCAACCTCATTGACTGTTGGTAAATTATAACGTCTTTGATCAGTGTTGCAATCTCTTTTTAACACCATATTTACTCTTGGCATTGTCAATTGATGTGTTTGAGCATGTTCCTGTTGTTCTTTTTCAAGCTGTGCTAATTGTTTGTATGCTTGACTATATGGGTTGTTGGCCATAATTTTATCCAACTGTTCAAAGACTATGCGCAATAACTGTTTATTTTCTGGTAGGGTCATCCTTTGTTCAACAGCTTCTATTGTATCTAAGACATATAACTGTGCAAATTTTCTTTGCTCTCCTTCTTGTGGGTGTAAATGTGAAGTTCGGTGGTAAATTTGTCCTTGAACTCTAAAACAGTAAGGACCATGTCCTGGGACAGTTTATGTTAATGTGGCACCCATTGAAGCAAATGAAATTGCACTGTTATAAGACCATATGTTTTATTTAAAATTTGTATAATTTGGAAATGTTAGATCGATCATGATACTTTGTAAGTAATCTGGAAATGTGTGTCTTTGTGGAAGTCTTACCTTTCCTTTCTGACAACAACTAATGAAGTCACCGTCACTTGGTCTTTCCTTTAATAAATGATAGGCCTCACAAAACTGACAAACAACATTAAGTAATCCACAATAATGAGTGCCTACTGTTAGTGCTGTAATGAAAGCAGAATCCTGAGCTTCCTCAACATAGATATCACTACAACTTTCTATATCTACATTGGTGTCATGTGTCTCTACATTTGAGTCATTAGGCAATATAGTATCATTGGGCATGACATGTTTTAGTTTACTTTTTCGTTTCTTGGAAGCCCCAGCACACTCACTTTGGACTTTCTTACTCATTTTTCTTTTATTTAGAAGTCTCTGTCTGTCTTCTCTTAAGCATTGGGAAGTTTCAGGTGACTGTGCATCTCTCCACCTTTGCTTCCTTTCCCTTGCCAATCTTCTTTTGCGTTCAATCTTTTCTTCTCCATTATCCGCCATTGTAATCTGTAATCAATCTAAAAGGCAATAGCATTAATTAAAGAATGCAAACATTTTAAAATCGTTTTCTTTTTTTCGATGCAATAAATGAAACCATTTTTGGATTTTTTTTATTAACATACATTAAATAGCAAAAGACTGCACATATATATATATATATATATATATATATATATATATATATATATTTTGAATTTTATTTAATTTTATGACTACTGAATTATCAATTCATTACTAAATGAATAAACGTTAGTGAATTAATCCAAAAATGAAATCAATGTTAAACCTAAAAAGTTACTTATACTCATAAAGAAGATCAAACATAAACAGCTATTATAGATGTGTTCTAAAAGAATGTTCAATTTTCTTAAAGATGCAATGAATGTAGATATGACGTGTAATTGATGTTCTTTAAAACGTAATGACTTAAGCATATATATAGATCTTCGTTTTTTGTTTTTTTTCTGGTAATGACAACTTAAAATCTCCAAACCTCATTCATCTTCCTTATATTCGTCTGATATCAGCAGAGGATGAATATGCCGCCATTTAACAACACATTTGAATCCATCATATCTCATTGTCTAACAATTAGAGAGAATATATTATTTACAAGTAGAAATCCATTATTAATCAAAACTACATGTTCCCTCAAAGGAGATATAGCTATACAGAGTATTGAAAATACTGTCAAACTGCATATACTTGGTATTAAATATAATATCTAAGAATATTAATATACACTCTTTTTTCAATCATCTTTACAAGAAAACAGCAAGATTGATATTTTCATTCAAACCAAATGGTACCAGAGTATTGAGTAAGGTGATCCATTTACTCTCAGCTCCCAATAATTATTCTTCTAAGTTGCCACCTCTAATTCCAAGGTTAATTTGTTGCAGTTTGGTACACTTCATTTCTGCTTTACAATTATGTCTATGAAGAGAATGTCTAGCTACTGTAGTTACGGTTTTACCCCTCTCATAATCTTTCATACTATTCTTGATATTATTTACATGTCCCCCAGTCGTCTTCGTATTGCCCTCGAGGTCAGACCTACGTACCGCAAATTGCATGGACATTTTAAACAATAAATTACATTTTTAATACAATTGTAGAAACCGGTCATTGTATGTCTCTTGACGGTTCTATCTTCCAAATAATCAATCTTTTTCCTATAAATGCAGAACTTAGTGCCCACACATGTGGGTACCGTTGGGTAGAGTCGATTTCTGCTTCAATTTCTGGAAATGACTACGTACAAGTCTATCCTTGATGGTTTGTGATTTCCTCCAGCCTGTCTGAATACGTTCACCATTAAATGTATCAATTTGACCATCACATCTTAAGACATGAGCATGTTTATTTACGATGGATTTTGTTTCCCTCCACTGTCGATTGAAAGTACTGATGAATCTAGGATAATGTGTCATACTCAGCCTCTTATTTTTGTGAACTAAAAGATCGTCTGTATTTGTGTGTAAGGCGCGATGATACGCTTTTTTCCACTATAGCCGCTATCCTTTCAACGGTCTGTCAAAATCTTTGCTTGTTTCCTAAAAGTTATCTCATCTCAGCAGTTACGGCGCATTCTCAAGAATTCACCGACCGGTATAGACCTCTTCGTGGCTGGGAAATGGGAGCTCTGAGAGTGAAGAGTGCCAAGAGCTGTTGGTGGAAGTTGCTTTTCTGTATAGGACTATACTTCCATCATCATTTTTGAAGATTTTTTAATCCAAAAATTCTATTTCTTGTAAGCTCATCTGATGAGTCACTCTCAGATTAAGTTCATTATCATTAAGAGTGGTATCAAATTCCGTGAAGCTGTCCATCTTATCGTCCCATAATAATAAAATATCGTCTATGTAGCGTAGCGACAATACAATTTTGTTGGTATATTTGGTCATGTCTTCACAGACCTCTCTCTCTCTCTCTCTCTCTCTCCCTCTCTCTCTCTCTATCTCCCTCTCTCTCTCTCTCCCACCATCTCATGTAAATATTGGCATATGTTGGTGACACCGGGGACCCCATAGTGATTCCACCTACTTATAAATAGTATTTATTGGTAAATATAAAAAAGTTATGCTGGAGAATGAAATCCAATATTTCTATAATGAACTCCTTCTTCTCATCACTGTCTCTAGTGTCCATGCCCAAGAAATATCCTACCACTTCACATCCCTTTTGATGGTCCATCGAGGTATAAAGTGACTCTACATCACATTTTATTACTGTCTCGGTGTCAACTGTAATATCATTCAATCTGCAAAATGGAGACGTGAGGATTTTTTAGGACAAAGACATTACAAGTCAATGAATCGGAGAAAGTCCAAGGAACCAGTAGATTTCCAAGAACCATGTATACCAAGACACTTAAGAGACCGTCAAAAGTGGGGATACAGAACTGAAGTGACAAACCGAGGCAAGAATTGGAGGCGAGGAGCGAGACGATAAAAGATAACTCTACAGTCATTAATCGATCCTCACATGTCCTGACCGAACCCCAAAACAAGGTCTCTCCTTCTCACGTTATACAATTTATTTGATGTTATCTTCATCTTTTCCCTAGGAAGCTCCTCATTAAACAATTATTTGCTTTGAGATCAGATTTTGGACATAATGATGATCCGGATATTCAAAAAAAATCTGTGGATTGCGACAATTCTGGCGACACCAAAACACCACAACTGGATCAAGAATTTAGGTCAAAATCTAATGGTTCCAACGAAAAATATGATTATTACACCGGCTGAAAGTGAAGAATTGAAGTAAATAATAAGATGGAACAATCTCCTTGTGAAACCTTCGGACAAAGGTGGTAACGTGGATATATCTAAAAGAGTGAATTATATCTAAAAGAGGCCAAAGAGGAATTACAGGATAAGTTGGGCAATCCCACAGAAGGATATTTATGTAAATACAATAAAATCATTAATGATGCCTCTGATGAAAATGTAATATCCAAGAGGGAATGGTTATATTTACATGAACCCTCGCTATGCGACAGATGTGACCCAAGATACATAAAGATATAAAGAACCCTCCCGGATGCCCCATCATTTCTGGAAATGGCGAGCAGATTTATAGATAAAAAATTACGACATATTGTGTGGAGCTTACCATCATTTGTGAAGGATACAAGAGATGTCCTAAATCGCCTAAACAATGTTTTCCTGCAAGAATCTAAATTTCTAGAGACTGCAGATATTATCTCTGTATATGTCAATTTGCCATGAAACGCCATAAAATATTTCTTATCTATGGAAACAATTTTCAAAACACAATTTAATGACTTCATCTTGGTTCTCTTGGAGTTCTTTCTTTGCGAAAACTACGTTGTCTTCAACAACAGATTTTATCTCCAGACTCGCGGGGCCGCGATGGGGACCGCTCGCTATAGACTTAGCGTTAGAGTCACAGAGTACATGCTCGCGCTCCCACATACGCCAATATATATTTGGGATGGGAGCATGTATTCTGTGACTCTAACACTAAGTATACTGATTGTATAGTATTGTGGATAAGCGTTGGTTGTGTTGGACGGAACCGAACCAGAACTCGAGGATTTCTTTGAAATTTTGAATCACGATCAATACAACTTGAAGTTGACAAATCGAATGAAAACTGATACAATCCATTTTTTGGATATCTCAATTACTAAAGGTAAAGAAGGAAAGATCATAACGCCGCGACAAATAGCACATTACATAACACACGTGCCCACTTACCTTCTATAATGAAACCTTATGGGGAATTTCTGAAAATCCGTTGAAACTGCTCAGAAGATGAAATCTTTAAGGAAAGATCCAGAGAACTTACACAAAGACTGAAACTGAGAAGCTACAGAGGAAAATCTCACAAAGCCCATCACAAAGCCCATCACAAAGCCCCTCACAAAGCCCATCACGAAGCCCATCACGAAGCCCATCACAAAGCCCATCCCAAAGCCCATCACAAAGCCCATCCCAAAGCCCATCACAAAGCCCATCACAAAGCCCATCACGTAGCCCATCACGAAGCCCATCACGAAGCCCATCACAAAGCCCATCCCAAAGCCCATCCCAAAGCCCATCACAAAGCCCATCACAAAGCCCATCACGTAGCCCATCACGAAGCCCATCACGAAGCCCATCACAAAACTGCAAAGAGATGATTTATTGAGACCACACGTGAATACCAAAAAACAAGAACCTAAACGTTATGTAGGAACTTTTTGTGAACAATGGCGGAACATTTCAGCTATTATAAATAAACACGCTCATATTCTCAGAACAGATGACGTCTTGAAAATGATTTTGGGAGATCTCATTTATACAGGTTGGAGGAGAAGCCAATCATTAAAAGATACATTGGTTAGCAGTCATTTCTATAAAAAACAAAAATTGACTCCATCATCTGAAGGAACTTACCGATGTAGAGGACGCACTTTCTGTGGATCTATGAAAAAAATTACCCAAGTACAAGACAGACAAAATAAAATAATAAAACTTAAAGGCCTATATAACTGCGCTAGTACTAACGTAGTGACTGTGTGTCCATGTCCCCTACAGTACATTGGTATCACCACCAGGGAATTACGAAGGACGTTGGGTGAACACATTTACAATTTCAAGAACGCCCTAAAGGATCTAAGTAAAAACAAAGTATTAACAATAGTAGCAAGACATTTTCTGAAAAAACATGATTCAAGACCTAAATTACACTGTTGGGTATTAAGTAAAATTGGGACTAAGAAAAGGAGATATGGAAAAAGAAAATGGAGACAAAATGAATAATGCAATTGAATACTTTAGTACCTTTTGGTCTCAATGAAAATTGTAACTTTATGGTTTTTACTTCGAAGGTCTTAAGAAGAGATAATAGTTACTAACTTAAGATAATTATAGAATTATCCCACCCATACACACCATGAATCAGCCATGTTACTATTACAAATGTACATTATTTATGTTAAGAATATCTTATTAGAACTATTTTTCTCTTTTTGACACTTTGTTCATAACTTTATGATAACCACTTGTATCACATATATAGTTGTGAGCGTAAGAGTTGTTGCTAACGCTGCGGGCCGTGTGTAGCGAGGGCCGCGGCTCGCGCAGCGAGCCAAGGCCCTCGCAAAGCGAGGGCACTGGCCGAGGGTCTCAGGTCCCAGTTGCTGGCATGGAGCGCCAAAGGCGCTCCATGCCAGCACCTGAGGACCTCGCAAAGCGAGGGCCGCAGTTGTTGGCATGGAGCGCCGAAGGCGCTCCATGCCAGCAACTGCGATCCTCGCAAAGTTCACGTCGCAACCCAAACAGCACGACACACACATTACGAAACTCACAAACAACATACGACACACGTTCACACACATTACGGCCTCGCAACACTTGGACGCAACTCGCGAACATTACAAAATTAAAAACACAATACATACACACAGCACATACATAAAAAGCTTACCTACACCAAGAGGGAGCACCCAGGACCTCAAAAATGCAACTTACACCTTCATTTCACTCGAAATAAAAGAGTTTAGACAGTAAAAATTTGCTAAGCGACAAAAAAATGGCCGCCAAAAAAAACTAAAATGACGCTACACACGCAAACACCATACGACACACGTTACCCCCATTACGACCTTGCAAACATCGGACGCAACACGCCGACATACAAACATTTAAAACACACTAAATACAAACAACACACACATAAAAAGCTTACCTACAGCAAGAGGAACCATCCAGCAACTCAAAAAAACAAGTTACACCTTCATTTAAATAAAAATAAAACACTTTAGACACTAATACAATCGCTAAGCGAGAGACAAAATGGCGGACGAACAAAACGAAAACGAGGCTTCAGACGTAACTACACTACACTTACTCGCAATAATGAAACACATACTATGCGGAACGGATCACACTCATATTAAACACCATTTTGACCACTACTACGCACAAAATGGGGGATGGAACGCAAATTGTAAGCTGGAACGCAAATAGCGCATGCGTATTGCGTTCTAACGGTCTAACTTTCCAGAATTTTCTACAAGTTTATAAATACTGCCTATTTTACACAAAAAAAAAACATTTCTCCTGAGGTGATGCGCGGTGTGACTGGACATGGCGCTGCTGTTACTTGAGAAGAGAATTGTTTCCTAATTTACTACTTTACACTGTGCAAATTACAACTGAGAGGTAAGCTATAATATATTACATTTTATTATCAAGACAGGACAAAAAAAAAATAATGAACTAGGAAAATGTGATTTATGTAGTGACATGTCACACGCACATTTATGTGTATAGGCCCACAAAAAAATAAGGTTCATTTAACAAAACAAAAAAAAACATAATTCAATATCAAAAAGAGGTTTATGTATAGTGACATGTGACACGCACATATATGTGTATTGCCCCTGCAACAAAATGATCTTAAAACAAACTAATTTAAATGACATTAGAAAAAAAAAAAATTGTAATATTAAAATATGAGTCATGTATACTGATATGTGACACGCACATATATGTATCATCTATAGTCACATGTCACACACACATTTATGTGTGTTGGCAAAAACAAAAAATAAGGTTCATTTAACAATTAAAATATGATTCATGTATAGTGATATGTCACACGCACACAAAAAAATTACATTGAACTCTGGAAATGTGCTTCATGTATGTGACATATGTGTGTAGGCCCAAAAAAATAATGTTAATTGAAAATAATTACAGAAGTATATTTAAATGACATTAATTTACTGCAATTCAATAGATCACCTAAAGCTGAATCTTTCTACTTCTTTTAATATTCAAACAGACTCTGCATCAACAGCGTCACTCAACAATTTGCACAATCCCTTTTAAAGAACACCAACAAAGAAGAACAGGTCAGATAGAACAAGACATTACATGCTGAAAAGACCATGCTTTGCTACATGAAAAAGAAGAAATATACAATTAACCATTTCACTTTCTTTTTCAAACAGACACTACAAGAAGACCGGTGGATTAAGATTGGCAGGAGGGGACCCTCTGTCATTCGACACTTCAATCAAGGTCAAGTATTAAGTATAAAAAAAAGAAACGAACCATGAGCCTCATTCAATTGTGAGTTGGCCAATTGAATAGGGCTCTATATAAGCACATAACATATTTTTTAGACAGAACTTTTTAGTTAATGAACTTCTATCCAAAATCAAGGTCTTCACTAAGTAAAAACTTCGGTCAAAAAATATGTTATGTGCTTATATAGAGCCCTATTCAATTGGTCAAAACGCAATTGAATGAGGACCTATATATCTTTAATGGCCGAGGGCCTCATTTAAATGTGATTTGCCCATTTCAATAGGGCTCTATATAAGCACAGAGCATATTTTTTTTAAGAACTTTTTAGTTAGTGAAGACCTTGCTTTTGGATACAAGTTCACTAACTAAAAACTTCTGTAAAAAAAGATGCTCTGTGCTCATATTGAGCCCTATTCCATTGCCCAAAACACAATTGAATGAGGCCCTGACAATATAACAAATGCAGCAACCAAAGGCCCTCATTCAATTGCTATTTTGGCCAATTGAATATGGCTCGAAATAAGCACATTTAGAGCCCTATTGAATTGGCCAAAATGCAATTGAATGAGGGCCAAAGTATCCAACATATGGTACACACAAAGTGGTACACACAAAACAGGATTGTAACAAACTCACACAAACACATAGCAAACTAAATTAAATTTCTTATTCAATGTTTAACAACCTATAAGATGTACAAAGAAGCCTAAATAAGAATAACAAAAGTGGTGCACACCTTAATAGGATTGTACAAAAACTCACACAAACACTGTGGAAACTACATTAACATTCTTCTCTAAAATTTAACAACCTATAACCAGTACAATGAAGATTAAATAACTTTAGCACAAGTGGTGCGCACAAAACAGGATGGTAACAAACTCACACAAACACATAGCAAAGTACATTAATATTCTAATTTCATGTTTAAAAAACTATAACCATCCCAATAAAGGCTAAATAAGTATACCACAAGTGGTACGCACAAAACAGGATTGTACAAAAACTCCCACAAACACATAGCAAACTAAATTCATATTCTTCTTTAATGTATCACAACCCACAAGCCTTACTAAGAAGCTTAAATAAGGATAACAAAAGTTGTGCGAACAAATCAGGATTGTAGATGAAGTTAGACAAACACATAGAAAAAAATAACCATAACAAATACAATACACCAAAATTAAGAAATTTTTGCTTTATTTAAAAGACATTTCACTCAAACAACATTTTCAATTTTATGTTACAACAGATACTGCGTGAAGACAATCGGACGAGGACTTTCAGCACAGGACCAGACCATCGGACGAGGACTTTCAACACAGGACCAGACCATCGGACGAGGACTTTCAGCACAGGACCAGACCATCGGACGAGGACTTTCAGCACAGGACCAGACCAGCGGACGAGGACTTTCAACACAGGACCAGACCATCGGACGAGGACTTTCAACACAGGACCAAAGCATTGGACGAGGACTTTCACCAAAGGACCACAACATCTGACGAGGGCTATCGCCAGAGGACCACACCATCGGACCACGACTTTCAACAGAGGACCAGACCATAGGACCAGGATTTTAAACAGAGGACCACACCATCGGACGAGGACTTCCAACAGAGGACCACACCATTGGACAAAGATTTTCAACCGACGAACAACAAACATTCGGATTGAAATCACACTTCAACCAAGGTACAGTATAATAAGTACAAAAGGAGAAAACTAAAGAAACATGTTTGATCTGCATCCGTGTCAACAGAAAAAAAAAAAAATTAATGACTATGGGCCTCATTCTATTTAAATTGGCAATATGCAATACATGGCTCAATAACCACATCAATGTTTTTTTTTGCAAATAAGTTTTTCAGTGGTAAACATCTATCCACAAACAAGGTTTTCAATAACTACAAAATTATTTAAAAACAAGATGTTAACTGCTTATTTACAGCAGTATTCAATTGGCCAAATTGTTATTTAATGAGGCCAGGAATTATAACTTTTAACAAAATATAACTGATACATTAATGATTTACCTTTTATTTCTCAATTGTGCACAATAATCTTTAACAGTAATTACAAATTTCAATATACCCAATTACATTTCTTTTTTTGCCTTTACAGATTAACATGGCTACTAACGAGAGCAAACAAGAGAAGAAAAGACGTCAAACTAGAGAAAGACAAGAGAGATGGGCCGCCCAGCAGACACCAGAGGAGAAAGAAATTCGACGAGAAAAAGAACGCAAAAGACTTGCAAGCAAAAGACTATCAGCTGCAAAAATGAAAGATACGCCAAAAAAAACTACAAAGCAAATAAAGCATTTACAACCTGTTCCTCAAACCTCAGATGACATTTTACAAGATACAATTAAAGACAGATTAAAAAAAGCAACTACAAAAAAAAAAACATTTACAACCTGTTCATGAAACCTTACAGGACATTTCAACAAACCAGGACAACATATACCAAGAAAAGCCACGAAAAAAACTAAGCATTTAGAACCTGTTGTTCAAACATTACATGACTTTTCACCTGATGAATATGAAAGTCAGACTGATATATGCTTTGCAAATTGTCCTTTACTCAAGTCTTTAGCAGTAGAGGTTCATAGTTGTGGGGACATGACTACTCAATGTCAGTTTTGTGAGGCTTATTATTTTAAACAGGAGAGACCCAGAGATGGACAATTTATTAGTTGCTGTCAAAAAGGCAAGTTCAAACTTCCAGAAAGGAAATAATTTCCAATCTATTTACAAAATATTATGACTGAACCTACTTTTCCAAACTACAAAAATTTTAAGACAAACATAAGATCCTACAATAGTGCCATATCCTTTGCATCTATGGGGGCAACATTAGCTGCTAATGTACCAGGACATGGTCCTTACTGTTTTAAAGTCCAAGGACAAATGTATCATCGTACTTCACATTTACATCCAGAGGAAGGAGAGCAAAGAAAATTCGCTCAACTATATGTCCTAGATACAATGGAAGCTGTTGACCAACGTATGCAGATGGAAGAAAATAAAAAATGCCTACCCAGTGTTTTTATTGAGCTAGATAACATTATGGCCAATAACCCCTACAGTAAAGCTTATAAAAAATTGGCAGAAGTAGAAAATAAACAACTACTTCATGCACAAAGACATCAATTACCCATGCCAAAGGTTTATATGGTGCTTAAAAGAGACAGACATACTGATAAACGTCGTTATAACTTGCCAACATCAAATGAGGTTGCAATGGTGTTTCAAAATGATGAAGGAGAACCACCATTTCAAAGAGACATTAGAATATATCCCAGAAATGAGGAGCAACCATTTATTAATATTAATATCTTAAGTCCAAATTTAGATCCAATGGCATATCCCATCTTTTTCCCACACGGAGAAGCAGGTTGGTAACCAAAATTAACCCTTCCCAGTTACCCAAATGCTAAAGCCAGAATCCGAAATAATGTTTCTATGCTTGAATTTAAAGTAGGTCAAATTGCCATTCGACATGAATTTAATCCGATTTTATGTGGTGGAAAACTAACCCAACAATGGATTATTGATTCATATTTGCAAGTTGAGGCAAATAATTTAAACTTTATAAAATATCAACAAGATAAACTACGTGTAGAACAATATTGTGGACTCATGGACTATGTTGCTGACGTGGCTACAAGCAGAGACATGACAGCTGGCAAAGCCATCATTTTACCATCTTCCTTTCAAGGATCTCCTCGAAATATGAGAGAAAGATACAATGATGCTATGGCTATTGTCACCAAATTTGGAAAACCAGATTTATTTCTGACATTTACATGTAATCCACAATGGCCAGAAATTACACAAAATCTACTTCTTGGACAAACTGCTTCCGATAGACCAGATTTAGTAGCCAGAGTTTTTAAGATTAAATTAAATGAATAAATACGTGACATCACTATAAGTCACTTATTTGGCAAATGTCTTGCTTATGTATATACAATTGAATTTCAAAAAAGAGGCCTTCCACATGCACATCTTCTCATAATACTTCAAGAGAAAGATAAATTAGATACTTCGGAAAAAGTGGATGCAGTCATAGTTGCTGAACTACCAGATCCAGAACTATATGGTAGACTATATGAGATTGTTACTCATCGCATGATTCATGGACCCTGTGGAGACCTTAATCCACAATCACCATGTATGGAAAATAATAAATGTTCCAAAGATTTTCCAAAAGATTATAGAGACAAAACATATGCAAATTGTGATGGATATCCACTTTATAAAAGAAGAGAAGGAGATAGTGCCATTATTCGTGGAAAAAAAGTGGACAATAGATATGTAGTACCCTACAATCCACATTTACTCATGAAGTACAACGCACACATCAACGTAGAAGCCTGCAGTTCCATCAAATCCATTAAATATGTCTACAAATATATTTACAAAGGCTATGATGCAGCTACTGTAGTCGTCAAAAGTGCAGACAACCCTGAATGTAGTGAGTTAGTACATGATGAACTTGCATCTCATGTAGATGCTCGCTATGTCAGTGCGCCAGAAGCTATGTGGCGGCTTTTAAAATTTGAAATGCATGATAGATCACATGCAGTATATAGATTAGCAGTATAATTTGCCACAACGACATTTAGTCTATTTCCATGCTGGAAATTAAATGAATGCATTGGCCCAAAGTGAAGATCGTCACACTACACTAACTGCATGGTTTGCATTAAATTCCACTGATGCTCAAGCAACACAATACTTATATATTGAAATTCCATATCACTATGTTTTTGTGAATGGATTATGGAGACCAAGAAGAACAAGAGGCAATAAAATAATTCCAAGAATTTACACAGTCAGTCCAAGAGATGTTGAATGTTTTTGCTTACGGATATTACTTTTAAATGTTCCAGGAGCACAAAGTTTTGAACAATTAAGAACTGTTAATGACATTGTATATGAATCCTTCCATTTAGCTGCAAGACATAGAAACTTACTCGCTGATGATACAGAGTGGGAAAGATGTTTAGAAGAAGCAGCACAATGTCAAATTCCACGACAGATGAGAGAACAATTTGCTTTTATTTGTATCTTCTCAAATGCTCCAAATGCATTAGCTTTGTGGGAGACTTTTAAAAGTAATATGGCTGAAGACTTTATGCGACGATACAATGAACCCATTGCACACTAAAAAGCGTTAATGGAAATCCAAGAAGTATTTTTAACTCATGGATTAAGTTGTGCAAGTTTTAATTTGCCTGATCCAGGTCTTATAGATGACACAAACTTTGAAGACTATGACATTCAACTACAAGCAGAAAGAACAGAAGAAAGACTTGCAACTTTAAATACAATTGCATTTCATGCCATTAAAAATGCAATAGATGATGACATGGTGACAGAGCGTTATTTCTATCTTGATGGACCTGGCGGATCAGGAAAAACCTATTTGTACAATTTATTAATGAGTTCAGTACGAGCACAAGGACAAATAGCAATGGCGTTTGCCACTACTGGATTTGCTGCACTTTTATTAGAAGGTGGAAGAACTGTTAATAGTGGATTTAAACTGCCAGTGCCTATTTTAGAAACTTCGGTGTCAGATATTCGCATGACATCATTACAAGCAAAGAAATTGAAGAAATGTAAATTAATTATAATAGATGAGGCCACAATGATGTCATGCTATGCCCTCCAATGTATTGACCGTTTGCTTCGTGAAGTCATGGATAATATTTTTCCATTTGGTGGAAAGGTAATGTTGTTGGGTGGCGATTTTAGACAAACATTACCTGTCGTTGTACATGGAAATCGAACTGACATTATCGAAACCTGTATCAAGTCAAGCACAGTATGGAAACATTTTACCCATCTTCAACTGCAACAAAATATGAGATCAGAAGGCCAAACAGATTTCAATGACTGGCTTATTAACATTGGAGAAGGCAGAACAGAAAAAATACCACATTGACCGGACGACACTGTAGAGATCCCACCTCATATGATTTGTCAACAAGATATTATATCGGCTATATTTGAAGGGAGCATAAATAACAAAGAATATTCCGAGCTTGCCAACCAAGTCATACTGACGTGTAAAAATAAAGATGCATTAATCCTCAATAATGAAATCTTTAAAAAAATTAATGCACCACAAAGAAATTATCACAGTGCTGATTCTGTACTTGCTGATGACAATGAAAGTCAGGCTAACTTTTCGACTGAATTCATAAACTCTCTAACTCCTTCTGGAATGCCACCACATATTTTGCAGCTAAAGAAAGGTGCAATTATCATGTTACTGCGAAATATGAACCCCAAAAAAGGCCTATTCAATGGCACCAGATTAATTGTTCAACAATTAAAGGACCATTTTATAGATGCTGAAATTTCAACTGGTACCCATAAACGAGAGAGAGTTTTCATACCAAGAATAGATTTAGCACCAAGTGAAAGTAGTCTCCCTTTTATACTTCAAAGAAGACAATTTCCCATTATTATGGCATTTGCCATGACCATCAATAAATCACAAGGTCAAACTTTCAAATCTGTGGGTATTTTCTTGGAAGAACCAGTATTTGCACATGGTCAATTGTACGTTGCGTTATCACGGTGCAAAAATCCAGAGGCTATTAAAGTTTACATTGAAAAGAATGAAAGTCAAGGTGATTTATTAGTAGATGGACGTATTTTTTCTAAAAACATTGTCTACTATGAAGTACTATAACTTTGCAGGATACAAATTAAAGCCATGCAAACATTTTTTAAAAGCATTCAAAAATACATAACAATTTGTTGTTTAATTCAGTCATAATTAATGTAAGTACTGTTTATGGATGATTCGCCTCACAAAATACTTGCCTTGCATTATTCTGAAAAATTATGTTAAAATGTTAAGTCACTATGTTAATGTTTCTAATGTTACAAGTTTAAAAACAATATTTTCAAGTTCTTTCATTCAACATATTACAAAGTTCATGTAAAGAGCTCAACCACCTTTTAAGTCACAATGTAAATATTGTCTGTTATCTTAAGATCACTACCTACATTAATGTTTATCACCAGTTTATGTGGTCAGTAAGGAATTACTTTCATTAGGTACGTTTTAAGGAGAGTTTTTACTGTATGCCTTCCTCTACATTCAATGTATATTGAAGTTAACAATTATTCTGATAGAAATTGCATGTTAATACTGATTAATTTAAAGTTCAACTGTTTTTACATTCAAATGTTAATACTTTTAATAAAAAATTATGTTTAAATATTAATTCACTATCTTACTGTTTATAATGTTACCAGTTGTAAAAATGTTTTGGAAAGTTTCTTACTTACACACAGAATAAGTATCTAACTTAAACATATTACAAACTTCATGTTAAAATTGTGTACGTTTAAAGGAGGGTTTTTATAATGTTTATCTTACTCTGCGTTAAATCTATATTCAATTTAACAATTCTTCAGATAAAAATTGCATGTTAAAAAACCATTACCTAAAGTTTACTATAATGATTACTTTAAAGTGAAACCTGTTTTACATTCAATTGTTAATACTCTTAATACAAAATTAGGTTACAAAATGTATTCACTATGTTACTGTTTATAATGTTCAAAATTCTACAAATGTTTTGTCAAGTTCCAAAGTTACCTAAAAAATAAAGTTCAAGTTTCAAAATATATACTTTGAAGGTTATTGCTTACATATATTTTAAACTTCATGTTAAAATTCGGGACGTTTCAACAAGGCTTTTTATTTTTAGCTTTCCTCTGGATTCAATGTATATTAAAGTTAACAATTTTTCAGATACAAATTTCAGGTTAAAAAACCATTACATCAACATTTTACAAAAATACACGTTCATATCACAATACTTACAAAAGTGTCAAAAATCTATATTAATAACTAAACAACTTGACAAACATATACATCACATTGCCGTCATTTTTTGACGGGCAAGTCGCTAGTATGTCATATATTGCTGAGAACCGAGGTGTAAAATATACATTATATAGATCTATTTGTAAAGAAGATCCAAAAGATGTAATAATATGGATGGTCCTTTCTACGTATGGATATATGCAATGTGGATCCCAATCCTCCCCTCATTGGAAGGAAGAAATGAAAGGTCAATTGGCCTCTTCTTAGTGGAACACTATTTCAGTTACAAAAAGGAAGGAATTATTTTTTGACAACAGTTTAAACAAATTTACAAAGTTGAAATTAATTTTTTTTAAAGTTGCCTTCCTCTGGATTCAATATTCAAGATCAATATAGTTTAAAATAAATTAAGGTTAAATGTTATTTTCCTATGTTAATGTTTGCATTGTTATCATTGTATGTTAAAAAGTTTGATAAATTCATTTATTGAATGTTAAAAAAGATTTATGTAATTTGCAGCAGAAACATTTGTTAAGAAAATTAAATGTATAATTAAATAGAAAGTATTAATCCAGGGAGTAATCTGATCACCATTTGATGGGGTCAGGAAGGAATTCAGTTTTTCCCCTTGTGATACAATTGGCTAAGTTGCAATGGGGGTTTTTAATGTTGCTTATTCTGGATTCAATACCTATGTGCTTTACCAGGAGTTTACATACAAGTTGTATGTTAATAAGCTTCTGTCATGGGTGAAGAGACTCATTTACAAAAAGTTCAACAATTTAATGTATTCTTAAAAAGAAAATCGTTACCCACTGTTTACAATGTAAGTTGCATATTAGAAACCTTCATGTAATGGCTCACAATACATATTCTGAGAAGTGTGATGGATTGTTATATATAAACTAGTGACTTGCCCGTCAAAAAATGACGGTCAATAAAAGAAAGTGTTGAAATGCTGTTTGTCACACAATGTGAGTGTACTGTGTGTCTCAACTATATAGACCCCTCTAACACACTAATGAACGCATGTAATAACACTATAAGTGCCATGAGGGTCATCCAGGACCCTCATGACCCAAAGTGTAAGCACTACACCATTTTAACCAGGTCACTTATGGGGGTCTATCCAGACCCTCATAAGCCTCTATTTAACCCCATCAGTCCCATAAGGGTATATTATGACCATTATGGGCCTGTTACAACCCAACATTAACCACATAAGTGCCATGACAGTCCTCAAGGACCATCATGACACTAAGTATAAACACTACACTGCACTATACCCCCCCAATAAAACATGAAATATCAACTAAACACCCTCTACACTAACCTATTAACACCTACACTACCTACCTACCGACCTCCTAATAACCCCCTCTCCACCACTGTAATTACAGAAATAAAAAAAAACTAAAGTCATCAGAAATCTACATTACATAAAATAAAAAAACCTAAATCACCAAAAATAAAAAAAGGAACATTACAGAAAATAAAATACATTACAACCCCCCCCCCCACTACAGAAAAAAAATTACACACCTGAAAAGGAAATACATATAATACATACAATACCATACATACAATGCAATACATACAATGCAATACATACAATGCAATACATACAATACATACAATACATACAATGCAATACATACAATACAATACAATACACCCCTATCTAATATACATCCCCCTATCTAATATACAATACTATCTATCTAATATACATTCCCCTATCTAATATACAATACTATCTATCTAATATACATCCCCCTATCTAATATACAATACTATCTATCTAATATACATCCCCTATCTAATATACAATACTATCTATCTAATATACATCACCCTATCTAATATACAATACTATCTATCTAATATACATCACCCTATCTAATATACAATACTATCTATCTAATATCCATCCCCCTATCTATCTAATATACAATAAATACTATCTATGTACTATACATCCCCCAATCTATCTAATATACAGTACATGCTATCTCTATATAGCAACCCTAATTCTAAGCTAAAATAAAAGAATTAAGACCACTTACCTTTGAGATGTTTCTTCAGATCAGCAACCTAAACATGAAACAAAGTAAAATAAACATAATCTACATTGTACTTACCTCCCAGCGATGTCTCCGGCCTCCTCGTCTTCTGCCCCGGATGGGCCCTGGAAGCATCCACGCTCTTTAAAATGTTTTTAAAAAACGACAACACACATCTGCCCTGGCGGATGACCCCGACGCTAATGAGCTTCCTACGGGGTGTTCCAGAATTAAATTGGCAATGGCGGCTTCTGATTGGCTGAAAACGCTGTCTATCAAATTCAGCCAATTGTGAGCCAGTGCGAAAGCGATACACCCCAAAATCCCACTCTGATTGGATAACGCACCTGTCAATCTTTATTTGAACCAATACAAAGGCTTTATTGCCATCAGCGAATCACAATGGGATACACCCCCACGCGGTGATTGGCTGAAGACATCTGCACCTTCCCATTGGCTGTAATACTGACTGACATTGACAACATCTACTTCCGGTTTTGATTCCATGCTTTTGGATTTCCGTTTGTGTGGGATCTTGGCTCAGCTGCTGTTTTGAGCTGTACCTACTATCCACAGAGGTCATTCTGGAGTGGGTAAGTGGGCAGGTGGTGGGCATAGAATAGATAGTATAGACCTAGTATGTATAGGTAGTTAGGGAGGTAACCAGCAGGCCTCCTTATATTTAATCTGCTGGTGTACTCACAGAAAGGGCCACAGAGGTAAGACTTTAGTCTCCCCTACAGAATGAAGGTGGCACTTGCTGAGCAAACTATGACTGTTTAGTTATTTATATGTATGCAACCTCAATATTGAATACACATTTCTTCTGTATAATATAGACTGGTATTGATTAGCCCATTGTTGATTCAATACGTATTCATTTGCTTTTAATGATATTTATGATAACAATGGGTTCACTCTTCTGATATACAGTTAGAGAGATTTAATAAATTACCGGAATACATTGGTTCTGCATAGATCTTACCTAATTCTGCAGATGGCCGGATTAACGTGTTTTTAGATATTTTATTGTCTTGTGTATATTGTGTACTTTAATAAAATTATATTTTAACAGAAGGTATTCGATTTAGAGATTTTTCTATCTTATATGTAGGATCACTATATATGGGTAACCAATATCATTGGAATTAAAGGTGTACTTTCCTCTTTTCTTTTGCTACTATTGACATTGACAACAGCCGATGAGAAGGCGCAAATGCCTTCAGCCAATCAGTACGTGGGGGTGTATTCCATTGTGATTGGCTATTGTCAGTGCAACCAATCAGAATGCGCAGATGCCCCCAGCCAATCACCCTGTGGGGGTGTATTCCATTGTGATTGGCTGAAGGCATCTGCGACTTGTGATTGGTTTAAATAAAGATTGACAGGTACATTATCCAATCAGAGTGGGATTTTAAGGTGTATCCCTTTCTGATTGGTTCACACACTGGCACCTCCTGATTTGGTGAATTAGATAGACATTGTTTTCAACCAATCAGAAGGCGCCTTTGCCTATTTTCTTCCAGAAAAGTCTCCGGGAGGCTCATTAGCGTTGGGGATGTCCGCAAGTGCGGATGTGTGTTATTTTTTTTATTTTTTTAGAGCTCGGTTCCAGGGCGGGGAAGAAGAGGAGGAGGGCGGAGACATCGCAGGGAGGTAAGTACAATGTAGATTATGTTTATTTTATTTTGTTTTATGCTTATGTATGTGTACTAATGTTATGTTTTTTTTAACAGGGGCTGCACCGGAGAAGAAGGACGGAACATGCCGGAAAGGTGAGTAGAATATTTAGGATGTTTAGAATGTTTATTTATTTACTGTAAACGTGTTGCACAATTTTTTTTCTGTAGGTGGCTGATCTGAATGGACATCTGCAAAGGTAAGTGGTCTTAATTATTTTATTTTAGCTTAGAATTAGAATACTTGATATATAGATAGCATTTATTGTATGTTAGCTAGGGGTATGTGTTTTATATAGATAGCATAACATGTATTGTATATTAGATTGTGGTATTTATTTAGATAGAATGGGGGATGGATATTAGATAGATAGGATGTATTGTATATTAGATAGGGGTGTATTGTATGTATCATATTGTATGTATTGTATTGTATGTATTTCCTTTTCAGGTGTGTAATTTTTTTATTTTATGTAATGTTCCTTTCTTTATTTTTTTGTGATTTAGGTTTTTTATTTTATGTAATGTAATTTTTTTATTTTTGGTGACTTTATTTTTTTTAACATTTTCTGTAATTAGAGTGGTGGGGGGTTATTAGGGGGTAGGTAGGTAGTGTAGGTGTTAATAGGTTAGTGTAGAGGGTGTTTAGTTGATATTTCATGTTTTATTGGGGGGGTATAGTGCAGTGTAGTGTTTATACTTAGTGTCATGATGGTCCTTGAGGACCGTCATGGCACTTATGTGGTTAATGTTGGGTTGTAACAGGCCCATAAGGGTCATAATATACCCTTATGGGACTGATGGGGTTAAATAGAGGCTTATGAGGGTCTGTATGGACCCCCATGAGTGACAGGGTTAAGTAGCGGTTTATGGGGGTCTTTATTGACCCCCATGAGTGAGGGGGTTAATTAAGGGATTATGGGGGTCTGTATTGACCCCCATGAGTGACAGGGTTAATCATATGTATTATGGGGGTCTGTATTGACCCCCACAAGTGACAGGGTTAATGAAGGACTTATGGGGGTCTATATTGACCCCCATGAGTGACAAGGTTAATTAATGGTTGATGGGGCTCTGTATAGAGCCCCATGCGTGATAGTGTATAGATTTTTTTTTTATAACGGGTCCTTTAAGGACCTGTAAAGCGGGAATTTTTAATTTTCATTGCAGCGGGGGGCCCCACCCACGTGCAATTGGGACCCCCACTGCAATGGTTAATGTGGGGTTAATGCGGGTTTCCAAGCTTATCTTGGATCCCTTCTTGGGAAAGTTGTACGTTGCTGGGCTGTGAGCCTCGTTTTCGTTTTCTTGGGCGGCCATTTTTTCTCTCGCTTAGGGGATTTTCGTGTGTCTGAACTCGGGAATTTGGACTTACATGGAGGTGTAACTTCACTTTCAGAGGTCCTGGGTGCCCCCCTTGCTATGGGTAAGCTTTTTATGTGTTTTTAGTGGGTATTTCTTGTGTTATGACTTTAGGTGCGCACGGTTTGCGAGGTCGTAATGGAGCCGCTTGTGTGGGTGTTTGTAACCGTGTAAGACGCCTTTGAGCCTCCACCTCCGCAAATGCGGCCCCTCGCTTCGCTATTATATGTGACTAGCGACTTGCCCGTCAAAAAATTACGCCAATGAGATGTGTATGTTTGGAAAGTTGTTTAGTTATTAATATACGTATTTGACACTTGTAAGATTTTAGTTATGATGAAATAAGTAGTATTATGATATTAAACATATTTATTTTTGTAAAATGTTCTCTTGTTGAACAGTAACTGTTAAAGCATTTTGTATTAAAAGTATTAACATTTGAATGTAAGAACAGGGTTAGGGTTGTAAACTTGAGGTAATGGTTTTTTAACTCAAGAATTGTTAACTTCAATATACATTGAATCCAGAGGAAGGCAAACAGTAAAAACCCTCCTTGAAACGTAGCAAATTGTATCAGAGAGGGAAAAAAAAGAATTCCTTCCTGACCCCATGAACTGGCAATCAGATTACTCCCTGGATTAATGTTTAACATAAAAGACAATATTTACATTGTGACTTAAAACGTGGTTGACCTCTTAACATGAACTTTGTAATATATCTAAGTAAGAAACTTGAAAGTATATTTTTTGAAACTTGAACTTTCTTATCTGTGTAACTAAGGAACTTGAAAAAACGTTTTTCCAACTTGGAACATTATAAACAGTAATATAGTTAATTAAGATTTTAACATAATATTGTATTAAAAGTATTAACATTTGAATGTAAAAACAGTTGAACTTTAAATTAATCAGTATTGTAAACTTGAGGTAATGTTTTTTTAACATGCAAGTTCTATCTCAAGAATTGTTAACTTAAATATACATTGAATGCAGAGGAAGGCAAACAGTAAAACCCCTCCTTGAAACGTACCCAATTTTAACATGAACTTTGTAATATATCTAAGTAAGAAACTTGAAAGTATATTTTTTCAAACTTAAACTTTCTTATCTGTGTAACTAAGGAACTTGAAAAAACATTTTTCCAACTTGGAACATTATAAACAGTAACATAGTTAATTAGGATTTTAACATAATTTTGTATTAAAAGTATTAACATTTGAATGTAAAAACAGTTGAACTTTAAATTAATGATAATTGTAAGCTTGAGGGAATGTTTTTTTAACTGAAGAATTGTTAACTTCAATATACATTGAATCCAGAGGAAGGCAAACAGTAAAAACCCTCCTTGAAACGTACCCAATTCAATTAATTCCTTCCTGACCCCATGAACTGGCGATAAGATTACTCCCTGGATTAATGTTTAACATAACAGACAATATTTAGTTGTGACTTAAAACGTGGTTGCGCTCTTAACATGAACTTTGTAATATGTTGAAGTAAAGAACTTGAAAGTATATTTTTTTAAACTTGAACTTTCTTATCAGTCTAAGTAATGAACTTGAAAATATTGTTTTTAAACTTGTAACAGAAACAGTAACATAGTTAATTAACATGTTAACATAATTTGTAAAAATAATGCAAGGCAAGTGTTTTGTGAGGTTAATCATCCATAAACAGTACTTCCAATAATTATGACTGAATTGTTTATTGTTTTGTATTTTTCAATGCTTTTACATTTGTTTTGCATGGGTTTTATTTGTTTAATGAAAAGTTATAGTACTTCATAGTAGACAATGTTTTTAGTAAAAATACGTCCATCTTCTAATAAATCACTTTGACTTTCATTCTTTTCAATGTAAACTTTAATAGCCTCTGAATTTTTGCACCGTGATAACGCAACATACAATTGGCCATGTGCAAATACTGGTTCTTCGAAGAAAATACCCACAGATTTGAACGTTTGTCCTTGTGATTTATTAATGGTCATGGCAAATGCCATAATGATGGGAAATTTTCTTCTTTAAAGTATAAAAGGGAGACTTCTTTCACTTGGTGCTAAATCTATTCTTGGTATGAAAACTCTCTCTCGTTTATGGGTACCAGTTAAAATTTCAGCATCTATAAAATGGTCCTTTAATTGTTGAACAATTAATCTTGTCCCATTGCATAGGCCTTTTTTGGGGTTCATATTTTGCAGTAACATGACAATCGCACCTTTCTTTAGCTGCAAAATATGTGGTGGCATTCCAGAAGGAGTTAGTGAGTTTATGAATTCAGTGGAAAAGTTAGCCTGACTTTCATTGTCATCAGCAAGTACAGAATCAGCACTGTGATAATTTCTTTGTGGTGCATTAATTTTTTTTAAGTTAGTATGACTTGGTTGGCAAGCTCTGAATAGTCCTGGTTATTTATGCTACCTTCAAATATATCTTGGTGACAAATCATATGAGGTGGGATCTCTACAGTGTCCTCAGATAAATGTGGTATTTTTTCTGTTCTGCCTTCTCCAATGTTAATAAGCCAATCATTGAAATCAGTTTGGCCTTCTGATCTCATGTTTTGTTGCAGTTGAAGATGGGTAAAATGTTTCCATAGTGTGCTTGACTTTATACAGGTTTCGATAACGTCAGTTCGATTTCCATGTACAACGACAGGTAATGTTTGTCTAAAATCGCCACCTAACAACATTACCTTTCCACCAAATGGAAAAGTATTATCCATGACTTCAGGAAGCAAATGGTCAGTACATTGGAGGGCATAGCATGATATCATTGTGGCCTCATCTATTATAATTAATTTACTTTTTTTCAATTTCTTTGCTTGTAATGATGTCATGCGAATATCTGACACAGAAGTTTCTAAAATAGGCACTGGCAGTTTAAACCCACTATGTACAGTTCTTCCACCTTCTAACAATAGTGCAGCAATTCCAGTAGTGGCAAACGGCAGTGCTATTTGACCTTGTGCTCGTACAGAACTCATAAATAAAGTATATAGATACGTTTTTCCTGATCTGCCAGGTCCATCAAGATAGAAATAACGCTCTGTCACCATGTCATCATCTATTGCATTTTTAATGGCATTAAATGCTTGCAATTGTAATGTATTTAAAGTTGCAAGTCTTTCTTCTGTTCTTTCTACTTGTAATTGAATGTCATAGTCTTCAAAGTTTATGTCATCTATAAGACCTGGATCAGGCAAATTAAAACTTGCACAACTTAATCCAGGAGTTAAAAATACTTCTTAGATTTCCATTAACACTTTTAAGTGTGCAATGGGTTCATTGTATCGTCGCATAAAGTCTTCAGCCATATTACTTTTAAATGTGTCCCACAAAGCTAATGCATTTTGAGCATTTGAGAAGATACAAATAAATGCAAATTGTTCTCTCATCTGCCGTGGCATTTGACATTGTGCTGCTTCTTCTAAACATCTTTCCCATTCTGTATCATCAGCTAGTAAGTTTCTATGTCTTGCAGCTAAATGGAAGGATTCATATACTATGTCATTAACAGTTCTTAAGTGTTCAAAACTTTGTGCTCCAGGAACATTTAAAAGTAATATCCGTAAGCAAAAACGTTCAACATCTCTTGGACTGACTGTTTAAATTCTTGGGATTATTTTATTTCCTCTGATTTTTCTATGTCTCCATAATCCATTCACAAAAACATAGTGATATGGAATTTCAATATATAAGAATTGTGTTGCTTCTGAATCTGTGGAATTTAATTCAAACCATGCAGTTAGTGTAGTGTGACGATCTTCACTTTGGGCCAATGCATTACTTTTTATTTCCAGCATGAAAATTCACTAAATGTCTTTGTGGCAAATGTACTGCTAATCTATTGACTGCATGTGATCTATCATGCATTTCAAATTTTGAAAGGCGCCACATAGCTTCTGGCGCACTGACATAGCGAGCATCTACATGAGATGCAAGTTCATCATGTACTAACTCAGTGCTTTCGGGGTTGTCTGCACTTTTGACGACTACAGCAGCTGCATCGGAGCCTTTGTGAATATATTTGTACAGATATTTAATGGATTTGATGGAAGTGCAGGCTTCTACATTTATGTGGGCATTATACTTCATGAGTAAATGTGGATTGTAGGGTACTACATATCTATTATCAACTTTTTTGCCATGAATAATGGCACCATCTCCTTCTCTTCTTTTATAAAGTGGATAGCCATCACAATTGGCATAGGTTTTGTCTCCATAATCTTTTGGAAATTCTTTGGAACATTTATTATTTTCCATACATGGTGTTTGTGGATTAAGCTCACCACAGGGTCCATGAATCATGCGATGAGTAACAATCTCATATAGTCTACCATATAGTTCTGGATCTGGTAGTTCAGCAACAATGACTGCATCCACTTTGTCACCAGTATCTAATTTATCTTTTTCTTGAAGTATTATTAGAAGATGTGCATGTGGAAGGCCTATTTTTTTAAATTCAATGGTATATACATAAGCAAGACATTTGCCAAATAAGTGACTTATAGTGATGTCACATTTTAATTCATTTAATTTAATCTTAAAAACTCTGGCGACTAAATCTGGTCTATCGGAAGCACTTTGTCCAAGAAGTAAATTTTGTGTAATTTCTGGCCATTGTGGATTACATGTAAATGTAAGAAATAAATCGGGTTTTCCAAATTTGGTGACAATAGCCATAGCATCATTGTATCTTTCTCTCATATTTCGAGGAGATCCTTGAAAGGAAGATGGTAAAATGATGGCTTTGCCAGCTGTCATGTCTCTGCTTGTAGCCACGTCAGCAACATAGTCCATTAATCCAGAATATTGTTCTACACAGAGTTTATCTTGTTGATATTTGATAAAGTTTAAATTATTGGCCTCAACTTGCAAATATGAATCAATAATCCATTGTTGGGTTAATTTTCCACCACATAAAATTGGATTAAATGTATTTCGAATGGCAATTTGAGCTACTTTAAATTCAAGCATAGAAACATTATTTCGGATTCTGGCTTTAGCATTTGGGTAACTGGGAAGAGTTAATTTTGGTTGCCAACCTGCTTCTCCGTGTGGGAAAAAAATGGGATATGTCATTGGATCTAAATTTGGACTTAAGATACTCATATTAATGAATGGTTGCTCCTAATTTCTGGGATATATTCTAATGTCTCTTTGTAATGGTGGTTCTCCTTCATCATTCTGAAAGACCATTGCAACCTCATTTGATGTTGGCAACTTATAACGACGTTTATCAGTATGTCTGTCTCTTTTAAGCACCATATTAACCTTCGGCATTGGTAATTGATGTCTTTGTGCATGAAGTAGTTGTTTATTTTGTACTTCTGCCAATTTGTTATAAGCTTTAGTGTAGGGATTGTTGTCCATAATGTTATTTAGCTCTATGAAAACACTGGGTAAGCATTTTTTATTTTCTTCTATCTGCATACGTTGGTCAACAGCTTCCATTGTATCTAGGACATATGGCTGAGCGAATTTTCTTTGCTCTCCTTCCTCTGGATGTAAATGTGAAGTCTGATAGTAAATTTGGCCTTGGACTTTAAAACAGTAAGGACCATGTCATGGTACATTAGCAGCTAATGTTGCCCCCATAGATGCAAAGGATATGGCACTATTGTAGGATCTTATGTTTGTCTTAAAATTTTTGTAGTTTTCTTCTTTTCTTTGTGGAAGTTTGAACTTGCCTTTTTGACAGCAACTAATAAATTGGCCATCTCTGGGTCTCTCCTGTTTAAAATAATAAGCCTCACAAAACTGACATTGAGTAGTCATGTCCCCACAACTATGAACCTCTACTGCTAAAGACTTGAGTAAAGGACAATTTGCAAAGCATATATCAGTTTGACTTTCATATTCATCAGGTGAAATGTCATGTAATGTTTCAACAGCAGGTTCTAAATGCTTTGTTTTTTTTCGTGGCTTTTCTTGGTATATCTTTTATTGGTTTAGGTAAAATGTCATGTAATGTTTCACGAACAGGGACTAAATGCTTTGTTTTTTGGTTGGCTTTTTTTTGTATATCTTAGATTTTTTCAGGTAAAATGCCAGCTGATGTTTCAGGAACAGGTTCTAAATGCTTTGTTTGCTTAGTAGCTATTATTGGTGTATCTTTAATTTTAGAAGGTGATAGTCTTTTGGTTGCAATTCTTTTGCATTCTTTTTCTCGCCGAATTTCCTTCTGCTCCGGGGTCTGCTGGCTGTCTGCTCTCTGTCGACGTTCTCTAGCTTGCCGTCTTATCTTTTCTAGTTTACTCTCGTTATCAGCCATGTTAATCTGTTCATTAGTTTATTTTGAGATGTTAAGTTTGTTTGTAAATTTTTTTCTTATCAACAGTTTGTTTCTAAGTGATTCTAGTTGATTGTAGCGGTACTTTCTTCGCATTGTTAAATAAGTGTTTTTTATTTTTTTGCTTTTACTTTCTGTCGTAGGTTGTAATTTTAGCCTTACAGGCATAGCACACTCAAGGTAATTCCACTATAGTTTCTTGTAGATATAGTAGGTGTGTTTTTTTGGTTTGTTAATTTTTTATTTTTTATTTTTTAAATAGTTTTTATTGCAGGAATACAAAGTGCAAACAATTGTACAATAATGAGCGTAATAAAACAAAGCCCCAACATCAATCATGAGATCTTATCATTGTATCCTGCCTCCTCCTTTTTTTCTGTATTTACCTCCGTGCTATTGTTGGTAAACCAATGCATGGATTTATAATGGGCCTTTCTTGGCTATATAAACATGTACCCCTAAATCTATCCGTAACCTATACTATTCTTTGTTATTGATTTGTTTTCTCCCATTACCTTCCGTTACTATCCCATCAGGAGAATCTTCCAGGTAATTCTTGAAATTCAATGTTATGACTTAGTGGTCTATATTGATATTATAAAAAGCCCTAACTTTATCCATTGACTGGCTCATTTACCTCTAGAGTGATACAGTACTATTTTCTTTGTTTGTTTGTTTTTCGTTTCTTTCCTCCCATTCAGTTTTTCCCCGCTATCTTTTCTTTCATATTAAGGAAGAGTCGCTTAATAACTTTTACACAAGTTAACTTAACCAACCAAACTAAAACATTCTACCTGACACATCTATATTTAAGCCTTCATCTCTGGATAACATTTCTCTATGTCAATCCTGTTGTTGTTCCATCCTATCGTACCTGTCTGTCTTCTTCAAATCCGGTGCAGCTCCTCTCCCGGTATCTCCCCTCCGGCCTCCAGCCCTCCCTTTTCCCTGTCGAGAAAGTGAGGGTGCCCTTCCCTCCTCCTCCCCTTTCATTGGAGTAGAGGGATCTTGATATCTATGTATTCTATCCAGGGACCCCAAATTTCCAAGTACTTGGGGATTGAATCCGCCAGTGAATGGGAAATCCTTTCATTAACCGCTAAGTAATGAATCTTAGCTCGAACTGCCCCTATCTCTAGTGTCTTTTTCTTCCAGCTCCTGGCAATATGTGATTTGGTCGCTAAGAAGATAAATTGTAAGAGTCTGTTGTAGGGGGCAGAGAGGGAGGCTACCGGCATCCCCAGTAGACTAGTTTCCAGGGTTACTTCAATATGATATCCAAATATGTTATCTACCAAGTCACCCACTGCCGTCCAGAGCCGCTGAACCTTTGGGCAGTTCCACCAAGTATGGTAAAAAGAGCCCAGCTCTGAGCATCCTCTAAAGCACTTCGGACTTTCCGTCTTACTCCATTTAGCTAGTCGATCCGGGGTAATGTACGCGCGATGAAGGACCTTAAATGATTTCTCTAATAAACTATAATTTAGTGACCCCCCTCATGAGATTGGCCCAGGAAGTCTCCCACGACTCAATCTCCCAGTTTATGGCCATATCCTTTTCCCATTCCCTCATATATTTATCTTTGACTAGCGTTTTTGGGGTATTGAAGACCCCGTATAGTTCCCCTATCACACCTCTTGTAAGGGGGGCTTTATCACACATTCTAGATAACCTATTATGAGAGGGGACCCCTGAACTCCTAAGTAGCCTATCCACAAAGTACCTCAATCTGCAGAAGTTATAATGCTCATAAAGGGGGATGTCATATTCGTCTCTCATAGTCTCGAATGTTAACACCCGACCATCTCTCATCCAGTTTCCCAATCTATTAAGTTTGTTATTTTTCGAGAGACCTGTGAGATACCTTCGGAGTTAGTGGGTGCGTAAGTATAGGCGTTAAGTGGGATATCCGGGGTAGAAGGTCTGTATGATTAAAGGCCCAAATTTGATTAGCCTCGGAGTTCCTTATCATAGGGTTGGCAGATTTTTTAATCTCTGTGGGAAGTGGGTGAATCCAGACCACCGTGTCCCATGTATAGGGCATCATGTCCTGGCTTTCAACAAACATCCATGCCGGATGGGCTTCGGGTAAGTAGGCCTGGGGGATAAAAGCTAATTGTGCTGCTCGATAGTAAAGTTTTAAGTTGGGGCACGCCAGCCCCCCCCTGGATTTATGTTTGTACATGTTATTTTTCGCTATCCTGGAGGGACCCTCACCCCAGATAAAACGGAACACCCTGCTTTGGAAGTTTGAGAGGTCTTTCATATGCATCTGGATCGGTAGAGATCGAAATAAATAAAGCAGTCTAGGTAAAACGTTCATTTTGACCGAACTAATCCTACCGAGCCAGGAGATGTTATATTTTGCCCATTTTATCATCTCCTCCTGAAGTAAGCGGAACATTGGCCTGTAATTAGCTTTGTATAAATCTTGTATTTTAGCTGTCAGCCATATTCCCAGGTATTTAATCCCCTTCCCGGCCCACTGAAATTTAAAACTCTGTGTAAGGGATTCTTTCTCTGGGAGTGGGATATCTAAGGCCAATGTTTCCGTTTTTTCTACATTAATTTTCAATCCTGAAACCCCCCCGAATTGTTCAAGTTTTTGCATCAGAGGTGGTACCGACGTCAATGGATCCGATATGGAGCACAGTAAGTCGTCCGCAAAGAGCGACACTTTGAAGTGATGTGACCCAACTTGGATACCTTTATCTCCGGGGAACCACTAATCGAATGGGCCAGGGGCTCAATTGCCAACGCAAACAGAAGCGGCGACAGAGGGGAACCCTAGCTCGTCCCCCTCTGGATGCAGACCGCTGGCCTTCCCTCGCCCGGAAGTCTTAAATTTGCCTTAGGATCTTTGTAATAAGTCCGAATTAGGTTTAAAAATTTCCCTGAGAACCCGAATTTGGTCAGCGTAGCCATGAGAAAAGGCCACTCCAGGGAGTCAAAGGCCTTCTCCACATCCAGAGAGAGCAGGCAGGCCGGGGTGTTCTTTAATTTAGCATGATGGACTAAGTTTAGGATTTTCCTGATATTGTCCCCTGCTTGTCGCCCTGGGATAAATCCCACTTGGTCTTTATGAATCAAAGGGGGGAGAAACCCAGCTATCCTATCCGCCATGATCTTGGCTAGAAATTTGATGTCACTGTTAAGGAGTGAAATCGGTCGGTAGTTCTTGGCTTCTAATGGGTCCCTCCCCTCCTTGGGGAACAAGACCAGGGCAGCTTTGTTGAGTTCTGGAGGGATTGGTAGGCCCTCCAGTATTGTATTATATAACGTGGTCAAGTACAAGGCCAATGCGCCAATACATTTTTTGTAGTACGCGTTCGTAAAGCCATCTGGGCCTGGGGCTTTGCCTAATTTAGATTCTAAAATAACCTTGCTCACTTCCTCCTGGGAAATTGTTTTATTCAATGAGGTAACATTCTCCTCAGTTAATTTAGGCAGATCCAGGGAGGCTAAAAATGATTGTGTTTCCCCCTGGTCTGGGGAGTTTGAGGCCTTATACTGCTTACTATAGTACGCCTGAAAGATGTCCTGAATTTTAGAGGGGTTGGAAGTCACAAGCCCTTGGGGTGATTTAATTTGGCAAATTCTAGATTGATTTTGTTTTGACTTTAATTTGTTGGCAAGAAATGAGTCAGGTTTATTTGCTTTGCTATAAAACTTGTGTTGCGTAATTCTAAGAGCTCTCTCCATTCTCTCCGACAGAATCATGTCAAGCTCCGCCCTGATTTTCTCAATCTGGGACCTATCCCCTGTAGAATAATCCTGCTGCTTTGCCTTTTCCAATCTAATCAACTCTTTATTCAATGCCTCCTCTCGGGCCCTTCTTTGTTTTTTATGTTCAGCAGTTAACTTCATGCAGACCCCTCTAATATATGCTTTGTGGGCCACCCACACCCAGCCTATTCCTACATCTCCCTTAGTGTTCTCCCTAAAATACATCTCAAGCTCTTGCTGGATCTTGTCTTTGGATTGAGGATATGCTAGTAGCATTTCATTGATGCGCCAGGTCGGGGGGGGGGGGGGGGTGTACCATGCCTAAGTCTAGGGCAATTTTGACAATTTAGTGATCTGAACAGGTACACGGAATAATCTCTGCTTCCTTTGCCTGATCCAGGAGCAAAGCGTCTATGATGATATAGTCGATTCTTGAATACGAGTCATGAGGGGCTGAATAGAAAGAGTATTCCCTGTCCTTAGGGTGAAGGTCCCTCCAGGAATCTACCAAGTTCAGGTTAGCTAGTTGTGTTTTAACTTGTTTTAGCTTACTGGGAATTGGGGCCCCTCTTTCCCCTTGGACCTATTCAATTTGGGATCCAACGCTAAATTTAGGTCCCCCCGTAAGGAAATTTTACCATAGACTCCTTTCTCCAGTACCGTAAGTAGTTTCCGGACCGTGTTATGGGGATTCGTAGGTGGGGCATATAACGCAATTAAAGACACTGTCAAGTCAAATATTTTCCCTGTCAGAATCAGGTAATGACCTTCAGGATCTGATTTTTTACCCTGGAGTACAAAAGGAAAGTCCCTATGCAGTAAAATTGCTACCCCCTCCCTCTTGGCTAGTGCACCCATTGTATAGAAGTTTGGGTATTGTTTGTGGAGATACTTAGGGGGTTTGCTACGTATGAAGTGTGTCTCCTGTAAGAAGATTACAGAGGGGCGATGCTCCCTGTATGTAAGAAAGGCTTTGCGCCGCTTATGGGGGGAATTAAATTCCCTTCACATTGTGGGACAGTATCTTAAATTCGGGCCTAGCCATTTATCTTTGTCTGTCTGTAAATGCTGTGTATAGTGTGATACTTACATTTTTCCTGCTCTGGATGGAATGTTTATTCGAAGGCCGAAGGACCGGAGACGAGAGACACCCTAGGGCGACCAGGAGACGAGGTGCAACTGCATCATGGAGAGACCCTGAGAATACTAAGTAGAATAGAAATAGACCATTTACATACAAGATACATTTCAGAGAAAAGTACAGAAATACATGTGTCAACAATAACATAACAGTTTCAACTTTTTCATCTATACTAATACTTTTTCCTTGCGCTCTAGCGCGCTTGGAGGGCACGAGGATCCTGTCCTCCTGCATAGTGCCCTGGCGAAAAGGTATAGTAGATTTTAACTACTAAACTTAAACCCTGTTTAATAAAGGGGATAACTCTCTGCCTCACCCCATGGGCCTATCACCCCTGGCTTTGTGTAATACCAATTATTCCCTGCAGTGAATCAAGAGAATCCTAGTAGGTCTCAACCCTATATCACACCCCCCTCGGCTTATAGTGTCCATTGGGCTTCTGAGAAAAGCAGCAAATCGCTAACAAGTCCCTTCATCTTTTCTCTGGGGGGGGATTTTTCCGGCCAATATCCACTTGAGCATCCCGGCCCTGAGCCTGGGGATGCTGGCCTGTCGTTTACAAGGCTTGCCTTGGACCCCCTTCTCCCGCCGCTTGTGGCTGTGAATTTCTTGCAGCTTTTTGTCTCTGTGATGCTGGGACTACAGTCCATTGTCTAACAGGCCTATCTCGCTTGTCTCCTGATTCTTGACCATGTGGGCGGGGGTTTTCACCCTCCTTCGTTAAGTTCAGGGAGGAAAGAATTGTCTGGCATTCCTCCACATCTTGAGCCACATATCTATTTCCATTTACTGTAAATTGGATGTTGAAGGGAAACCCCCATCTGTAGGGAATTTTGTGCTGGATAAGCACCTCCACAGCCGGTCTCATTTCCCTGCGTCTCGCTAGGGTAGCTGGTGAGAGATCTGCATAAACCTGGATGGTGGCGCTGTCTGGACCTTTGATTTCGTCTAGACCTCTTGCGTGATAGAGAATCTGGTCTCTTGTGTGTTGCCTCAAGAAACGGGCTATGATGTCTTTGGGCATGTTAGGGTTCGGGGATGCCCCAAGTGCCCTATGTGCTCTTTCGATGCCGATTTCTCCCTCCTGGGAGTCTGGAAGGATTGACTTTATTAGATCCGAGAGGTAAGGCGCAAGGTCAGTGATTGAGTTTGGGACGCCTCTGAATCTGACGTTATACCTCCTCGATCTATTTTCGAGGTCTTCCAGCTTGAGTTTGAGAGAGCATATTTTCATTGCGTTTGTATCAATGTCTACCCGATCTTGTCTTTGGGAGTCTATGACATGGTCCAGAGAGGATTCCAGGATACTTGTCCGTTGGCCTAATTCTTGGATTTCGTGTTTCAGATCTTGAACTGCCAATGATAGTTGTGATTTTAGCATGTTCTCAAACCAAGTTTTGGAGTCATTAGATAGATTTGCATCCATTATATTCCCTTTCTGGGAGCTCTCAGCATCCGACACATCCGAGGCCCCCGAATATGACTCTGGGTGGGGGGATCGTCTAGCCGTGGTAGAGGGGAAATGTTCAGTTATCCGTCGGGACCCCTCGCCCTTTTTGGTTCTGACCATCATGATCTTTGCCCCTTTTTGTTGTAGCTTGGGGTAGGTCTGAACCTATTCCAGGCTTGAGTTCTCCGATAGACCTGGTCTGTGCCGGTGGGGGAAGAGTCCCGGCTTAAGGTGTGTCCCGGCCCACTGGGTAGCTATGTTGCAGCAAGGGTCTCTTAGGTGCGTTTTAAGATCCAGGAGGGGTATTGGCCCATTTATAGGGGTGTTGGCCCTACATTTACCACATCTTTGCTTTAATGAGCAGGGTTTTCGCCATAGGATTTTGTGCTAACATCCTCCAGATTCCAGACCCAATAATTATCAGGCTAAATATTGTCTTCAGATCTTCATATATGTATCTGGTATGTAATCACCAATGTGACGTCGTGAAATGAGGTTATATCAGTCCTTAGTTCTACGGTTTCTCCCTAATATAGGAAAGATATGGGTGGGAGGATGGAAGGCAAGGTGTGAAGAGCCTTAGTCCCTTGATGATCTAGATAGTGGCAGGTTTAATTTATTATTGCAGTTGAATAGGCCTGTAGTGATTTGAAGCAGCCACCGGGTGGGAGTAGAGTACTGTCTATTGAGACTGCTTATGCAATGTTTTGGGTGAAAACGGATATCCTCATGGTGCTGCTGAAGAAAGTTATATAAAGCAGTGTAGTAAGGTACTTGGTTCAGTTTTAAGCACCCCGGTAATATCAGTAATAATAAAGTCAAGTTAGTAGCACTTTAACATATAAATGTGGAGCTAAATAGTCTGCGTTCTTTATCATTCAGGTCAAGTGCAGCTCAAAGCGTACTTTAGCGTTTTGAGTCTCTGTAAATTGGTTTGCTTAAACCCAGGGTACTGGGAGAGTTTCCAAGGGGATATGTGGGCAAGGGGCCCCGGATTGCATGATCTGGGGCTAAAATGTTGTTGAGGCCCCCCGGGGTACCCCTTTCTTGTCCCAGGGCCGTCTTCTCCCCCTAGCAGTTCTTTAACCTCTCCCCTGTACCTGCACAGAAGTGTCTTTGGCGGTTCTGTACCCTGGTCTCTGCCTCCAGGCTTCCAGGGGGATGTGTCCGATTGTCCAGGGGTTTCCTCCACCTTTTCCCCTTTGTGGTGCCCCCTGTTGCTCAGCGCCCCTTGAGGGTGAATGCAGGGAAGATGGAGATGTGTTTCCCCTCCTGCCGCCAGCGTGAGCCAATCCTCCCGCTATGTGTGCACTCCTCCACTTGTCCGGCGTGGCCTTTCTCACCTCTCCAGCTACTGCCTGCGCGCCTGCACAGTTTCTCCCGCTGCGTCCGGCCACCCGTGCACTCTGGACCTCCGGCAGCGGGGTAGGCCAGGGGAGGGATCCAGAGAGTTGGTGATCCGGATGAGGCCGGTTAGGCATGGCCCTCCGCAGAAGGCCCTGATCAAGAAGGCGCCTAGTGAGTGGGGAATTGTCCCCTTTTGGCGCTCATAAACACCCCTCCGAGCTCTTTGAGGTGGGGGAACCTCTGCTGGGTGTTTTAATTATAATATTGGCCACCTTTGCTGCTAATTGGCCCTTAAATATTCTATTGAACGCGGAGCTCCAGCTCAACACGTCTGGCTTCTTCAGCTGCTAGCCGTGTTGGTTTGTTAATTTTTTTGTTGTTGTACTTTTGGCTTATAGGGCTAGTAGAGGGCAGAAATTAGTCTGTAATTTATTCTACATGGGATTGTTATAATAGTATTTTTATATTTTATTTCAAGGCTTATATGTTGGGGCTCTGAAAATGTTTCTATTGTTGTTTTTTGGGTGTTAGTACTATTTGTAGTACTATTGTATTTTATGTGTGTGGTTAGGTTTTATACTTAATATTGTACATTAGGACTGGCAATTTAGAATGACACATTTTTTTGAGTCTGTGTTTTGAGACTTTTGTGGACTATGCTGTTTTTTTCTTTTTTGGCTACATTAAAGTTTGGATTTACTGTTAAACATTATTGTCCATAAAAGACAAATAAGAGGTAAATATATTTTGGTAAAAGTTATGGTTAGTGGTTGTTATTCTTTTTTTTTTTTCTGTTGACATGGATGCAGAGCAAACATGTTTATTTAGTTTTCTCTTTTTTTACTTGTTATACTGTACCTTGGTTGAAGTGTGATTTCAAGCAGAATCTTTGTTGATCCTCTGTTAAAAGTCTTCGTCTTGTTATTAAGTCTTTTTACAATAATCCATCTGCAAACATCAGCATCCCGGGGGCTGATCACGCATTAATCAATATAAAAAGAGGCACAAGACAGGGTTGCCCCCTTTCCCCCCTTCTGTTCGCGCTAGCCATTGAGCCATTGGCTCAGGCTATTAGGAATAGCACCTTAATAACAGGGATAAACGTAGGCCTACATCAGTTCAAATGTTGCCTCTTTGCAGATGATATCTTGTGCACACTTACGAACCCGATTCATTCGATACCTGCCTTGATGTCCCTGATGGAATCATTTGGGTACATCTCGGGGCTCAAAATTAATATAGACAAGACGGAAGCTATCCTGGCTCAGGCTCCGCAGGCCTTGAGAGATACTCTCAAATCCCAATACTCCTTTGATTGGCCAGAAAAATATATAAATTATTTAGGTATTAAAATTACTCCGGAGATCACTGGCCTGTATCAGTCCAACTATATTCCGCTATACAAATCCCTGAACCAGGACTTGCTAAAATGGAATAAATACCATCTCTCTTGGTCGGGGAGGATTAATGCAATAAAAATGAATATTCTCCCCAGGATCCTATACTTTTTCAGGACTCTGCCTATTCAGGTACATATGAGAGACTTGGCTAGCTTCCAAAAAGCAACATTCAGATTTATTTGGAACTACAAGCGCCCTAGAATAAGGAAAGCAATTATGATGAGGATGAGATCCTCTGGAGGTTTGGGCTGTCCCGACCTCCTTAAATACTTCAGGGCAGCCCAGATTTATTTCTTGCCCCAGGCACATTCGGCAGAACATCAGCCACTATGGGTCTTTATAGAAAACCACCAAATTGCACCATTAAAATGGGATACTCTTATATGGGACCCTTCTTCCCCGTTGCCCTCACAGCTGGCTCAAAATAACCCGATGATAGCACTGTCTCTGAGGGAATGGGAAAGAGCTAACATTAGTAGACAACTAAGCCCCAATATCTCTTTGCTAACCACTACACTCCCTTCCCCAAACACCCTTGAGGAGATGGGTACGTTCTCCAAAGATTGGTGGATCTCACGGAAGTTAGATAGGTTTGGAAGCTGGGTAAAAGAGGGAGCAGTACTAAATACTGGAAGTTTTGTAGAAATGTATAATCTCCCACCCAGAGAACACTTTAACTGTAATAAAGCCCCATTAACTAGGGGAATATTGGGGGAGCTGTACGCTATATCCAACTCTAATGGCATGGCTAGCAAGCCCAAGCATGTTGAGCAATGGGAACAGGATATGGGAGTAGAATGGGACATGAGTAGATGGTCCAAAATTAGCCTGGAACTGACGAAGGGCTCCAGATACTTTAGCCATATGGAAACATCAGCCAAAGTTTTATTTAGAACTTATTACACGCCAGACAGGCTACACAAAATGGACCCTAATATCTCTCCTGAGTGTTTTAGAGGTTGTATCACAGGAGGTTCCTTCCGCCATATCTGGTGGGACTGCCCAATTGCTCAATTAATGTGGCACAAGGTGGCAGAACTGGCCTCTAACACACTTAAAATAAAAATACATCCCGAGATGGGAACATGTCTCCTAGGGCTTCCAGTACAAAACTTACGTATTCACCAAAATAAGTGGCTTCAATTTATTATGTTGGCGGCTAAAAGCAGTCTGGCAGGAAATTGGCGGAAGAAAACACTAGATATCCACTCAGTCATTAACAAAATCAACTTTATTATGACATTTGAGCATATGACGGCAACTTTAAACGATACGGTAGCTGGTTATAAAGAAATATGGGGTGACTGGAACGGGACGGAACACTCATTCCAGATACACTGACGGTAGTGCACTGATCGAGAGGGGGAGGCAGATAATAGCTGGTACGGTCCGGGACAGAGCTCTTCATGGTACCTCGTGTGAGGTCGCTCCGGAGGTGGACGGTAAGAAAGGTGGTAAAAAATTTCTGTAAAATTTAATGTTGAAAGGCACACGTTAATTTGTGTTAAGTTATGTTATACTTTTGTTAGTTAAAATTGTTTTAATTTCTGAAATAAGTAACCATAGCAAGATATCTATCACATGCGAGACATAGATAGAGCATTTAAACACGAGTAACTTACCTAACTTGTTATAGGTTGCATGCATAGACTATCTTAATAATAGAAAAAGGAAAAAGGCGGAGGGTGACACACGGAACTGACATATGTATGTTATCTTGGGTCAGCACAAATGTATACAATGAAAATCATAAAATGTGGGGGACCTGCGTGTCGCTCCTTATTTTCAATTGTGCTTGTCTTGTGAATGTGTCAATAAAAACTTTATGAAAAAAAAAAAAAGTCTTCGTCTGATGGTCTTCACGCAGTGTCTGTTGTAAAAGAAAAATGAAAATGTTATTTGATTTGAATGTATTTGTAATGAATAACATATTTCATTATTTTTATCTGTTGTATCTGTTATGGTGAATTTTTCAGCTATACTGTTTTTTGTGCAAACTTTTAAAAATACTTTAATTGTATTTTTATATTTCAGTTATCCTTTTTTTATACTGTAATTATTAATGTTGTTCTTATTTTGGATATGATCGCAATGTTTTTAGCTTTATCCTGTTTTGTGTCCACCACTTTTGGTATGCTTATTTAGGCTTCTTTGTAAGGCTTATAGCTTCTTAAACAGTAAAGAAGAATATTAATTTACTTTGCTATGTGTTTGTGTGATTTTTGGTACAATCCGATGTCTACCATATGTTGCATACTTTATTTGCTTAATTAATCTTTTTTATGAAGGTTAAATGTTTTTCTACAGTGAAAAATAATGTTTTTTCTATTTTGGATATGATGGCAATGTTTTTAGCATTATCCTATTTTGTGTTCACCACTTTTTGGTTGCTGCATTTGTTATATTGGCGGCCATTAAACATATATAGTTCCTTTATTTTTTCTACTTGTTATACTTTACCTTGATTGAAGTGTCTGAATGACAGAGGGTCTCCTCCTGCCAATCTTAATCCGCCGGTCTTCTGGTAGTGTCTGTTTGAAAAAGAAATAGAAATAGTTAATTGTATATTTATTCTTTTTGATTTAGCAAAGCAAGGTCTTTTTCAGCATGTAATGTATTTTTCTATCTTACCTCTTCTTCTTTCTTTGTGTTCTTTAAAAGTAATTCTCTTTCACAGTCCACGGTGCAAATTCTTGAGTGACGCTGTTGATGCAGAGTCTGTTTGAATAGTAAAAAAAGGGCAAAGATTCAGCTTCAGGTTCCATATGTATTAGTGTCATATTATTTTTTGCTATAATATGTCATTTAAATATACTTGTTTAATTAGTTTGGGTTAAGATTAGTTTGTTGTAGGGCCTATACACATATATGTGCGTGTCACATGTCACTATACATGAATAACATTTTCATAGTTAAAGTTGTTTGTTTTTTTTGTCCTGTCTTGATAATAAAATGTAATATATTATAGCTTACCTCTCAGTTGTAATTTGCACAATGTAAAGTAGGAAATTAGGAAACAATTATCTTCTCAAGTAACAGCAGCAGCGCCATGTCCAGTCACTCCGCGCATCACCTGAGTAGAAATGTAGAAAGTTCTGGAAAGTAGGCAGTATTTATAAACTTTCAAGTGCCTCAGACCGTTAGAACGCAATACGCATGCGCTATTTGCGTTCCAGCTTACAATTTGCGTTCCATCCGCCATTTTATTCGTAGTAGTTTTCAAAATGGTGGTTAATAACAGTGTGGTACGTGCCGCATAGTATGTGTTTCAGTTTTGCGAGTCACTGTAGTATTATTGCGTCTGTAGCCTCGTTTTCGTTTTGTTCGGCGGCCATTTTTTCTCTTGCTTAGGTGATTTTCGGCAGTTTAAACTAATTTTTTTGGACTTAAATGGACGTGTAAATTAACTTTTCGAGGTGCCGGATGCCCCCCCTTGCTGTAAGTAAGGTTTTTATGTGTTCGTTGTGTTTATTTCTGGTGTTTCTGATGTTTTCATGGGTGCCGTTTATAACCATTTCGCAGCCGTATTTTTTTTGCGAGGGACGCAGTTGTTGTACGTGTACGACGAAGTTGACTTTTTTCTAAGTCGTACGTGTGTGTGTATTAGCCGACGTTGGATCTTCCACCACTGCAAATGCGCCCCCTCGCTGCGCGAGCCCGCAAGCGTGAGCAACGGCTCGTATGCTCACAACTACATATGTGATTCCATACATGACAATTACAAAGTCTGATTTGGTAACAGAACATTGGTAAAAAAATAAAAAAAATTAAAGAAACATTTTTGTCCTTCTTTGTAGAGAAGAAAAAGATTCCGAGTCTCAGAGAATAACATTGTGCCACAGATTAAACATTGTATTGACCGTCATTTATGTGTGTGCGTGTTATTATATGTGTGTTTGGCTATTATTATGTGTGTGTGTTATTATATGTGTGTGTGTTATTATATGTGTGTGTGTGTTATTATATGTGTGTGTGTAATTATTACATGTGTGTGTGTGTTATTATGATTGTGTGTAATTATTATATGTGTGTGTGTTATTATGATTGTGTGTGTGTTATTACATGTGTGTGTGTAAGTATTACATGTGTGTGTGTTATTATATTTGTGTGTAATTATTATATGTGTGTGTGTGTTATTACATGTGTGTGTTATTACATGTGTGTGTTATTATATTTGTGTGTAATTATTATATGTGTGTGTAATTATTATGTGTGTGTGTGATATTATTATATTTGTGTGTAATTATTATGTGTGTGTGTGTAATTATTATGTGTGTGTGTTATTATATTTGTGTGTAATTATTTTATGTGTGTGTGTTATTACATGTGTGTGTGTGTTATTATACTTGCGTGTAATTATTATATGTGTGTGTGTGTGTTATTACATGTGTGTATGTGTAATTATTACATGTGTGTGTGTTATTATATTTCTGTGTAATTATGTGTATGTGTGTGTTATTACATGTGTGTGTGTGTTATTATATGTGTGTGCCTGTAATTATTATTATACTTGTGTGTAATTATTATATGTGTGTGTGTTATTACATGTGTGTGTGTGTAATTATTACATGTGTGTGTGTGTTATTATATTTGTGTGTAATTATTATATGTGTGTTATTACATGTGTGTGTAATTATTACATGTGTGTGTGTTATTACATGTGTGTGTGGCTATTATTATGTGTGTGTGTGTTATTATATTTGTGTGTCATTATTACATGTGTGTGTGTGTGTTATTATATTTGTGTGTCATTATTATATGTGTGTGTGTGTGTTATTACATGTGTGTGTTATTATTATGTGTGTGTGTTATTAGATGTAGAATTATAAAATTATGTATAAATGTGATATTTATAATCACTACAAACCTTTTATTGCTTTATTATATAACATATGATTTATTATACACTGTCTTCGTGAGCTGCAGATGGAAGAAACCAGTTAGGAACAAATCATCAGCACTTTTATATCAGGTACATTGTATATAATAATAATATGTGACATATACATCAGGTACATTGTATATAATAATAATATGTGACATATACATCAGGTACATTGTATATAATAATAATAATATGTGACATATACATCAGGTACATTGTATATAATAATAATAATAATATGTGACATATACATCAGGTACATTGTATATAATAATAATAATATGTGACATATACATCAGGTACATTGTATATAATAATAATAATATGTGACATATACATCAGGTACATTGTATATAATAATAATATGTGACATATACATCAGGTACATTGTATATAATAATAATGAATATGTAGGACATTATATAATCAGTGATACATTGTATATTATAATAATAATATGTGACATATACATCAGGTACATTGTATATAATAATAATAATATGTGACATATATATCAGGTACATTGTATATAATAATAATATGTGACATATACATCAGGTACATTGTATCTAATAATAATATGTGACATATACATCAGGTACATTGTATATAATAATAATATGTGACATATACATCAGGTACATTGTATATAATAATAATATGTGACATATACATCAGGTACATTGTATATAATAATAATATGTGACATATACATCAGGTACATTGTATATAATAATAATATGTGACATATACATCAGGTACATTGTATATAATAATAATATGTGACATATACATCAGGTACATTGTATATAATAATAATAATATGTGACATATACATCAGGTACATTGTATATAATAATAATATGTGACATATACATCAGGTACATTGTATATAATAATAATATGTGACATATACATCAGGTACATTGTATATAATAATAATATGTGACATATACATCAGGTACATTGTATATAATAATAATATGTGACATATACATCAGGTACATTGTATATAATAATAATATGTGACATATACATCAGGTACATTGTATATAATAATAATATGTGACATATACATCAGGTACATTGTATATAATAATAATAT